>NMRB01000917.1:104744-123963 GCA_002633025.1 Notospermus geniculatus | reverse complement strand
ACCAGGCCCTTGTTGTGTAGTGTGGAGTGAGTGTGAGGACACTGGATGACAGTGAATGAGATGAAAAACGAGAAAATGTGTGCTGTGCAGTTGTCCATGCATATTATTTATCAAAACTGCATGAAGAGAAGGCCTAAGCCAGTCCTTACATGTGCTACCCGGTACATTTAATCACAGTTCATGGCAAAGAATGAATCATGAAGATGCCCAGATGATGATGACTGACCATCACAGCTTTTGGCATTGAGGTTCTTGGCGCACAACGAAGTGGGCAACAGTTGGTCAACAATAGAATGCATGCATGTATATGATGTAGTGCTGAGATATGGTCCCAAGGTCATGGGAGGATCGCTTCCGGATCATCAATGGATCACTTCAGTATCATTATCCTCTACTCATCCCAACGTGATCACATGATCGCTTACGGATCGGTACCACATTTATCCAGCAGTGATCAGAGGATTTCTAGATCATCATCAAGAATTGATCCTCTGGTGGTGATCTGATGCACGTTATTTGGAACGATCCATCACTGATCGCAGGGTCGATGACCAGATCATAATCCTGCGATCAGTGATGGATCGTCACATAAAACTGATCACAGGATGATGTATCCAGGGGTCATATCTTTTGCTGATCAGTGGATCGTTCCAAATAACGCGCATCAGATCATCACCAGAGGATCAATTCTCAATGATGATCGGATCGCAAAAAATTTCGGGTAGGGTAGAGGGAACCGGCTATTAGGCTACTATGAGTACCATTTCCCTTCAGCCAGCCGGCGCCACTGGTCAAGAGGTCCAGAGCAGAATCGCGGGAAATTCTATAAATAACTCTGGGGAACCCATGATGATGTCACGTCAGCCATGGAATTCCGAGCGTTAAAAATAGATACACCTCATAGAAAAGCTCCATGGTCTGGCGGAACAAACTACTATTATGCAATTAGATTTGGAATAATTATCCTATTACATGTACCACACAATACTCAGACGTTTATTGTACGCAGTGGTTCGCACAGTTGGGGTGGGACTTGAGCCAAAGGAAAGCTGACTTTTCTCAGTGCTTCGAGCATAGGGAAAGTCTAACGAATATGAAATTCTGAGTGGGCCATATTCATAAAAGGCTGCTAAAATAGTTGGTATCTAGGGGATAATTGGCTTCTAACTCACTGGTTGCCTTCTTGTTAGTTGACATCTAATTTTCTATTCATAAAACGGCACTAGGAACCCGGCTAACTAGTTGCCAACTAGAAAAAAATAGTTGTGAACTAGACGAATGTGGGGAGACGGCCGGCCAAACCACAAAAACCGCAAGATGTCATGCAGTTTCAATGGGCTGAGCGTTTACTTTGGGGACACAAAGGTCATAGGTTCTGTAGGGGATGATATGATATGCATTGTGGCCAACTACAGCCCAATTTAGTTGTCAACTGGGCTTAGAAGCGTTTTATGAATATCCCCCTGAGTGCTAAATAGATTACACAGGAATGTAGTCAGGGGTTTGAGGAGAAATGGACTAACTGGAAATATAAAAAGCTCGGTCAGATTTGTGCATTTGAAGATGTGTAGCGCCCGTCGAATCAGAAAGCACTGTACACTTCATTAACCGAGTTCTCGGGGAAAACTTGATGATAAAGCTTTGTTTTTTCATGGACTTTTTGTTTTCTTGAAGGGCTGAATTTGGGACATCGGTTTCGGAGGGGTGTTCATTGGCGGGAATTTGAGCAACACCATAGAACGGCATCGTTTGCACCGTACCATGCCCAGTCCATGCAGACCTAACGCCGTACAAATTTCGTGGATTCAACATCACACACGTAGTGCTCAGTATACATGGTAGACATGAATACCCTCCGTTCAGACGCACATAAAAAACACCACAACGGTCGAATTACATCAACATTTCCATTCAACCATGCAATGACAAGGTTTAATTCCTTATTATAAACATCGCTAAATCGCCAGCACAAGCACACTTCCCAATAAATTGATATTATGTAATGTTAAGAGATTGGCTGGGATTGACCTTTTCTGAGCCCCTCATTAACCTGTGTCTATTTTTAACGCTCGGAATTCCATGTCTGACGTGATCATGTGTTCCCCAGAGCTATTTATAGAATTTCCCGCGATTCTGCCTTGTACGTGCGCATGCGTACTGATACTTTCATACTCGGGCCATCTATCGACAAATTGATAAACTATTATTGCGGCCTGCCACCTATGATTGAGATATTGAACTGACGAATATCCGTGGTATCCTTGAGTTCCCTCTAGAGTCCCTTTAAGGACGAAATGAAGGCCTACGCCATGTGATCGAACACCGTCGTTGTTCCTCTTGATTTAATACGAAAGTGTGTTACAGGAAAGATAAATCGACCTTCCACTCTCAGTCGAATCAATGATGCACATATGAAAATTTTTTAATCTACAAGAGTTGTCTCGGAGTCAGCAGTCAGAATTCATGTTGGAGTTTACAATCCAGGTGCAGTCTCTGCAGCATCAGTTCGGAATTCTCACGAATTGAAATCTTGATTGTGTGAGTTTCCAACATCTGCGATGATTAATGCGTTAGGTAAGGACGAAATTCTGGCCATCCAAGAACAGGAACTTTATGGGAAAAAAGAAACGTGCCTTTGGATATCTCTCGCAAGTACGATTTGCCGCTGGTTTCCAAACTAACTGCTGGATCACTGATTTTTTAGTGAAATGGTAACACGGTACACCTGGATCGTTCGAACGCACCACCGTGCATGTGCTGGTTGACTTGCTCCAAGCAACTGACGTAGTTGATTATGTAGGCCTACTGTTGTCAGCTTGTTAATACATACATGTATATCATGAGGACGCAGCAATTACCGGTAGTTTAGTAATCGTTTCATAAACTGTCTTTGGGCATTAATAATAATAAGCAAGAAGTCAATCTCCAGAATTCACGAATTTTCGACCCCAACCGGGGTCTTTTTCAAGTGGAACTTTACAATCTGAAACTCTAGAAAAGACTGTGATATCTGTCGTATATTGTGATGTCGTATACTGTCGTATACTGTGATATCTGTCGTATATTTCACACGATTGTTAAAAGTGACAAAGATTAGTCTTCTGCTACATGTACGTAGAACTATGGTACTCACGTCTTCTCCCTCTTCTCCTTATAGCCTGCCGCACACTGGAGCTACATGTACACCCTTAGTCAAAAGTAAATAGACAGCTACTAAATTCAATATTTCCTAATACAGCAGCGAGGCACAATTTTTCTTTTTATTTCCATTGATAACAATTGCTTTGGCACCTTCTTACACCAAAATTATCTTGCTGTCCTTTGAACTGATTTTTTGGTGAAAGTTTGAATTTTCATCAAAAAAAGTGATTTTTTATTAGGGATTTGTTGGTGATCGCACCTATGCCATCTTGAAGCACATTTGTTTCTGAGTAGAATCTAGCTTTCGGATCCCATGGATCTGTAGGGGGAACAAAGTTACAGAGGGTCTTTTGCAGTGATTTTGTTCGGTTAGCCAAGTTCGATCTTCCACGTGCTCTTCGGTATTTCATACCGACCAAGTGTTGAATATTCAGCAGTTCTCCGTCACAAAGCACACGCTCGGGGCAAACCACAGTGATTGCGTTGCATCATTATTATTGATTGTATTGTGCACTATAGTTTAGTTTTGAACGGGCAAACATGCTTTGTGGTTAGGTGTCTGCGGTAATCGCGTATAGCTCGGAACGTCATCCCGGGCCCACTTATGCCTTATTGTTATTCACATTATGTCTTATTGAAATTCCAAAGGCTCGGTGAACTAGTATGAATAGCGATTATTATTCGTGACCCTGAACTTGCCGCGTCACAACTGGTTGGTTATGAATGTGGTGTCAGACTGGCAACTGGAAAACCCTAAAATTGCCTGTAAGAAACCATCAATAACTCGGTTGCAGAAGCTTCAATTCTTTATTTCAAAATATCATTGTGTCTGGAAACAGTAGAGCTGTAAAATGCCCAGGTTCTCGATTTTGCGAAGGCGATGATAAAAAAACTCATTTTTTGACAAAATTTCAATCTTTCATCAAAAAGTCACTAAACTGTATACCTGGGTCATTTCGGTGGAAAGAGGTGCCGAAGCAGTTGTTATGACTCAGTATAAAAAGAAAAAATGCGTTTCATTAATATTAAAAGAAATATTGAATTTAGTAGCTGTCTATTTACTTTTGACTAAGGGTGTACATGTACATTCATTGACATTAGTTTATCTACACCTACTACCTTGAATATTTCAAATACTACTGCGCCAATTTTAACACGGTTTGTACCACATGAAAGTATATAACCTTGGTCATATTTCTGCATCAAAATGTTGGAAATTTGGAAATATCATAATTATGTAATAGCTCATTAGAACCCCCCCCCCTAAATATCAACATTTTTATTATGGAATTTTTTAAAAATGTTGGTGCAGTTTTGATAGAATGGAACTTTCTAAGGATTTTGGGCTTTGTTTCATCAAAATATCTCAAGTGGTTGCTGAGATATTTGAGATTATCAAAATTTTGATAGTTTGAGATTTTCGTGTTTTTCAGGAAATTTTGATGTCATTAGTTAAAGCTAACCTCACAATATGGGCTTACAAAATTTTGGAACTTTTTGCTTTAACTGGGCCGAGATATTCATATTTTCAGAATATCAAAATGTTGATATGCTAAACTCTTTTACTTAAGACAGCTGTTACTTCCAACCAGTTTACGCTGAAAGTTCCAAAACTCCATTCTCCTACGTTTCTAGGTGAGCTCTGTCTACTAATATCAAAATGTTTTGAAAAATTGGAAATTCTCAAAATATCGAAATTTTGATAATCTCAAATATCTCAGCAACCACTCAAGATATTTTGACGAAACAGAGCTCAAAATCCTTAGAAACTTTCACTCCATCAACCCTGTAACAAAAGTCACAAAAAAATTCCATAATGAAAATGTTGATTTTTAGGGGGTTTTCTAATGAGGTATTACGTAATTATGATATTTCCAAATTTCCAAAAGTTTGATGCAGAAATATGACCAAGGTTATATACTTTCATGCGGTACAAACCGTGTTAAAATTGGCCTAGTAGTATTTGAAATATTCAAGGTAGTAGGTGTAGATAAACTAATGTCAATGACTGCACATGTACCTGCTGAGCAAAAAGTCAGTCGAGCCCGTTTGCTCAGCAGACAGCAGCTGTCTGCCCAGCAAACGGTCGCGGCTGAGTGACTGTTTGCTCAGCAGGTAGCTCCAGTGTGCGGTAGGCTCAAGACGTTTTGCTATGAAGTTTACTTTTTTTTCAAATCCGATATTTTGTACATAGGCACGTAAGGCAATCTAACAACATTAGATTTACAGAAAAAAATCATCTCACGTGCGTCTCAATGTTATCACTGTATGCAATGAATATACAGGTTCAGGCAACTGTTGACGAAGTCAAGCAAATAAAAGGATTGTTGTCCATTTACGTGTAAGCTTACATGTAGTAATATTACATCGGAGATGTACTGAGTCACGTAAGTCGAAGAATTGGATGAAGGCGGTAGGAATTTAGAAGCATCTATATTATAATTGACGGTGGCACTTTAAGTTCGACCGCTAACTCCTCCGTGGTTTTGATCGAAATGGCACCATTTTCACAGAGAATGTTGAGAATGACATGGGGGTGGTCCTTAAGTGGGTGCCATTTTATTTTTTTACCCCTTAGCGAATAAAATGCATGAAGAAACTTCCAATGATTTGCAATGCCCACTAGCCTGGTTCCGCTGGCCACCATTTAGATGGCGCTGCGTACGCAACGCCATCTAAACGGTGGCCAGCGGAACCAGCAGGCTACAATGGTCACCAATATTTTCTTCAACCATGCAGGATGATTAGAAAACAGGAACTTCAACACATAAAACTGCTGCCACCTGCTTCCAATAGGCTTCGATTATTGCCCAAGACGTTGGCCCGCTCTAAACATATTCCCCCATGCACGCCCAGCAAAATGCCATCCTCTGGCCACATGCATCCTTTGAGTAAGAAGTGCTCGCCGCAGGTATCATGCTAGCAAAAGTAATGACGATACGGCTAAGACCCTAACTGTACCCATCTTTGCTCATGTACCACCAACCTTGCTGTGTTGTTTACAAGACCGTTTTGTACTATTTTGGCGTTATCTCTAGCATGGCGTCTGCAAAGGGCTTAACTGATAGAGATAACGCCAAGATACCACTAACGTCACCTTCCTGACAAATACAGTTTTGAACAATCGGGCCCTGGCCGCCTGCTTTATAGCTGCAACCGATTCTTTTAGAGCTACAATCTAGCGGTACGAATGTCATATGGGGGAAAACGTCATTATCACCATATGCAGAAAGGTGACATTGACGACCAAAAAATGTTCATTGGAGTAAATACGTACTTCCGTTTGTGTTATATAAACGTCATAAAGGGAGATACTCTAATGTACGATCGTTGACAACTTATCTCCATTATATACCTTGAATATTTCGAATACTACTGGGCCAGTTTTCGCACGGTTTGTTCCACATGAAAGTATATCTTGTTGGTCATATTTATGCATCAGAATGTCGGAAAGTAGGAAATATCGTAATTATGTGATAGCTTATCAGAAAACCCCCAAAAAATCAACATTTTTGTTGTGTAATTTTTTGTGACTTTTATTTCAGGTTTGATAGAGTGGATATTTCTAAGGAGTTTGTTTAATATCTTCTTTGAATGGCATTTCATAGGCGATATGTAATTAGAAATAAAATAAAACTTGTCGGATTATACGCACTATGTTCAAATTTATTTTTACACGACGTTTCGCGTGTACTTCGACACGCGTCTTCAGGTGAAATGGGCAAAATGACTGAACAAGACGTAAAGACGTACTGACGTCGTTCTCAACGTTCAGTCATTTTGCCCATTTCACCTGAAGACGCGTGTCGAAGTACACGTGAAACGTCGTGTAAAAATAAATTTGAACATATAATCCGAGCGTATAATCCGACAAGTTTTATTTTATTTCTGAGTTTGTTTAATCAAAATATGTTGAGTGTTTCTGACATATTTGAGATTATCAAAATTTTGATGATTTGACATTTTCCTGCTTTTCAGAAAAAATGTGGACGCCATTAGATAAAGCTGACCTCAGAATATAGGTTTACAAAATTTCGGGACTTTTTGCATTAAACTGGGGAGAATTTTGGAAAACATGCCTAACTCCTAACCATTATACGCTAAAAGATCCAAATCTTCACACTTCTTTGTTTTTAGGTGAGCTCTGTCTACTGATATCAAAATTTTGTGAAAAATTCGAAATACTCAAATTATAGAAATTTTATATAATTTCAAATACATGTACGTCAACAACCACTTAACCCTTTAGCACTCAAGCTTACGTAATTTTTATCCATCTGTTCCTCAAGAGGGTTTGGCAAAATGAGCGTTTTCAACAAGAAAAAAAATGTACTAAACATCAGTAAACTGGCAAAACAATGTCAAGAGGTGCAGTTCGGCTCAGAAAATCAGCTGAGGCAGAAAGATATTTTAGTTCATTATTTTCCCCTCAGATGGCAGCACAAGTCTGTGGGCGTCCACGGCAAGCGGGCGTCCACGGGCGTTTTGAGTGCCAAATTTTGAACAAACAAAGCCCCAAATCCCTAGAAGGTTCTACTCTACCAAACTTGCAACAAAAGTAAAAAAATTCATAATAAAAATGTTGATATTTAGGGATTTTCCCGATTAGTTATTACATAATTACGATATTTCCAAATTTCCGAAATTCTGATGCAGAAATATGACCAACAAGAAAAACATTCACGTACAACTCGTGTTAAAATTGGCCTAGTAGTATTCGAAATATTCAAGGTACATGTATCAGGCGGAGATACATGTAAATTTATGTCAAAAGCCCCTTTTACACTACGATTTTTCAACCGCGCTCGACCCAGGTCGGGCACGGCTCGGCAAAAATAGTGGTAGTGTGAGTGGGTTGGCAGGGCACGGTTGGGCTCGGCACAGTGCTACTTTTATCCGGGCCGAACACCCCAACAGGAGGTGGGTTCGACCCGGGTCGAGCACGACTCTGCTGAAAAACTGCACAGTGTAAACACGCTGCTGGGCTCGGCCCACTTGAATGACTCACCTATAGTCAAGTGCGCATGCTCATTTATCGGCCTTGAACTCAATACGTCATTGCCGCGAATGTTCATGGGCGCAGCCATATTGAAAATGACGGAGATTTCCTACCCCCACAGAAAAGAGAGCAGGCGGTGCAGTGTAAATGGTCATTCTGAGGCAGGCCTGACCCGGGCCGAGCACGGCACGGTTCATCCACGCCAAAATTCTGCGTAGTGTAAAAAGGGCTAAAGACTGTTCATATCATATCATATCATATCATTACCCACGACTGTTAGAAGTCAATGCATGTAGTGGAAAAGGTCCGGAACGAAATTTGATTGGTTGCTGCCCTATTTGGAATAGAATAGGAATTCCCTGACACATTAAGCCATGCACGTCGACATGGTCGAGGCCTACCAAAGGAAACCACAGTATTAACGAGACGTTCGTACAATACAACTATTTGGTTCATACCAAATATGGCAAACAATGGTTTGAAGACAAAGAAGTTAACATAGGTAGTTTGGGCGAAAGGATTTGGTGAAACCTGTGACAGCTGTCGGCTATACCACAATGTTTATATGCAGCGGGGATTCCCTTCTCCATGATAACGTTAATATTGTTCGGCGATCTTATTCCAAGATTCAGTAAATTCAGTAAATCGCATCAACTCTCATGCTTCCGAGCTAAACTGCCGAAATTTTAGTGCCGAAGGTTGCATTTTTCTCAGTTGAGTATTATAAAATCAAGATAATGTCAACGTCTTGCAATAGATAAACATGTTTAGAACAATTTGAACCTATTGGTAGTCTGAAGTTCGATCTGATGACTTCGAAAAATGCATTTGAAGTGTGATAAATNCTTAACTGATAGAGATAACGCCAAGATACCACTAACGTCACCTTCCTGACAAATACAGTTTTGAACAATCGGGCCCTGGCCGCCTGCTTTATAGCTGCAACCGATTTTTTGAGAGTACAATCTAGCGGTACGAACGTCAACGTCATTATCACCATATGCAGAAAGGTGACATTGATGACCAAAAAATGTTCATTGGAGTAAATACGTACTTCCGTTTGTGTTATATAAACATCATAAAGGGAGATACTCTAATGTACGATCGTTGACAACTTATCTCCATTATATACCTTGAATATTTCGAATACTACTGGGCCAGTTTTCGCACGGTTTGTTCCACATGAAAGTATATCTTGTTGGTCATATTTATGCATCAGAATGTCGGAAAGTAGGAAATATCGTAATTATGTGATAGCTTATCAGAAAACCCCCCAAAAATCAACATTTTTGTTGTGTAATTTTTTGTGACTTTTATTTCAGGTTTGATAGAGTGGATATTTCTAATGAGTTTGTTTAATATCTTCTTTGAATGGCATTTCATAGGCGATATTTAATTAGAAATAAAATAAAACTTGTCGGATTATACGCACTATGTTCAAATTTATTTTTACACGACGTTTCACGTGTACTTCGACACGCGTCTTCAGGTGAAATGGGCAAAATGACTGAACAGACGTAAAGACGTACTGACGTCGTTCTCAACGTTCAGTCATTTTGCCCATTTAACCTGAAGACGCGTGTCGAAGTACACGCGAAACGTCGTGTAAAAATAAATTTGAACATATAATCCGAGCGTATAATCCGACAAGTTTTATTTTATTTCTGAGTTTGTTTAATCAAAATATGTTGAGTGTTTCTGAGATATCTGAGATTATCAAAATTTTGATGATTTGACATTTTCCTGCTTTTCAGAAAAATGTTGATGCCATTAGATAAAGCTGACCTCAGAATATAGGTTTTCAAAATTTCGGGACTTTTTGCATTAAACTGGGGAGAATTTTGAAAAACATGCCTAACTCCTAACCATTATACGCTAAAAGGTCCAAAACTTCACACTTCTTTGTTTTTAGGCGAGCTCTGTCTACTGATATCAAAATTTTGTGAAAAATTCGAAATACTCAAATTATAGAAATTTTATATAATTTCAAATACATGTATGTCAACAACCACTTAACCCTTTAGCACTCAAGCTTACGTAATTTTTTATCCATCTGTTCCTCAAGAGGGTTTGGCAATATGAGCGTTTTCAACAAGAAAAAAATGTACTAATAAACATCAGTAAACGGGCAAAACAATGTCAAGAGGTGCAGTTCGGCTCAGAAAATCAGCTAAGGCAGAAAAATATTTTAGTTCATTATTTTCCCCTCAGATGGCAGCACAAGTCTGTGGGCGTCCACGGCAAGCGGGCGTCCACGGGCGTTTTGAGTGCCAAATTTTGAACAAACAAAGCCCCAAATCCCTAGAAGGTTCTACTCTACCAAACCTGCAACAAAAGTAAAAAAAAATCATAATAAAAATGTTGATATTTAGGGATTTTCCCGATAAGTTATTACATAATTACGATATTTCCAAATTTCCGAAATTTTGATGCAGAAATATGACCAACAAGAAAAACTTTCACGTACAACTCGTGTTCGAAATATTCAAGGTACATGTATCAGGCGGAGATACATGTAAATTTATGTCAAAAGCCCCTTTTACACTACGATTTTTCAACCGCGCTCGACCCGGGTCGGGCACGGCTCGGCAAAAATAGTGGTAGTGTGAGTGGATTGGCAGGGCACGGTTGGGCTCGGCACAGTGCTACTTTTATCCGGGCCGAACACCCCAACAGGAGGTGGGTTCGACCCGGGTCGAGCACGACTCTGCTGAAAAACTGCACAGTGTAAACACGCTGCTGGGCTTCGGCCCACTTGAATGACTCACCTATAGTCGAGTGCGCATGCTCATTTATCGGCCTTGAACTCAATACGTCATTGCCGCGTATGTTCATGGGCGCAGCCATATTGAAAATGACGGAGATTTCCTACCCCCACAGAAAAGAGAGCAGGCGGTGCAGTGTAAACGGTCATTCTGAGGCAGGCCTGACCCGGGCGCCGCGACCCGGGCCGAGCACGGCACGGTTCATCCATGGCAAAATTCTGCGTAGTGTAAAAAGGGCTAAAGACTGTTCATATCATATCATATCATTACCGGCGTCGTAACCCTGTTGGGTTTTTGCCGGAGGTATGGAGTCCACGACAGGCTACAGTCCACCTGTGTGGGGTCTTTTACTTGCCCTGACATAGACACTCAGGTAGAAGGGACCACGGCTTTTAGTCCCATCCGACGACCTTCAATTAATATATTTCAGAATTTTGTTTCGCATTCTTTTGTATATGCCTTCGCCCGGAGTCGAACTCGCGCTGACCCATTGCACAATTTGGTAGTCAAGCGCGGTAACCACTCGACCACCGGGCTTGTACATGAAAAAGACCAAGAACACTGTTAAGTCCGTCGAGTAGTTTCTGCTCCGGAGACCAGGGTGCGTTTGGCCAAAAGATCTCTCTGAAGGTCTATACTGATACGGTGTCCCACGTGATTTACAAGCAATTCCATAATCTGCGGCGTTCCGTCGTTGCTTCAAGTAACCAATATAATGGTCTTGGCTATGCAAGTTATTACAGAGATCATCCTCATGGTACCTCGCAGACTCTGCGTCCTCGCAAATCCACCGTCAGGCTGTCGTTAAAATAACAGCGTATCTGTGTCTGTGTCTTGTCGGTTATTGTCTTGGTTTGCGGGGCTTTGGGATAGGCCCAAGGTGGATTTGAAGAGTTTACATGAAAAAACAACAACAACTGCATATCGATTTTTATATTAAAATTGAGATGAGGTAGTAGTCTTTGACGCCTGCAGGTGTATGAGATTCAAAATTGTTATCGTGATTTAGCCACACATTATCTCGTTCTGTCTTTATCTCGATTTATAAGCAAATGAAATTTTATTCGAGGTTTTAGTTTAATCGAGTAAAAAATTCTTGTCTGCTCAAACTGCTGAGAATGGATTCGGACAATGCGTTATGCATCTGTTTCCTCACGACATCTGAGGACAATAAAGCTCTGCCTCAGCCCCATACTAATGTAGATCCTATATGTGACCCGCTCTGGCAAAAGCAGTCGCATGTCACTCAGAAGTTGAGCCTCAACGAACTAAGATGACACCAGGAGAGGATGCAAGAAATAGATTATTTCAGATTTCACAACAGCCTGACAATACTGAAAGTGACAAATATTTGGTCTCAACCTGCCAAGCTAAGAGCGTCATGTGACTGGTTTTGCCAGAGCGGGTCACATATTTTTTCTCATCTCATGAATAAACTATATACACTACACTACGATCCTCTTGCAACAAACTCATTCATTCTCCGCCCTGCTTTGTTTAATTTCGCAAGGAGATGTTAAAGGAGCACAGTATTGGATCTCAAATGCGTTATTTGACTGCCGACGTAGAGGGAGCCACCTAGCGGCAGTAAGACGAACTACTAAAATGCATTACAAAATGTACGTAGAAAATCGGGTCAATAGGAGCTGTCAGCGAGTTGACCACTAGGTGTCACTAGGGCCCAATTCAATGCATCTAGCGGACCCAGTCATTATCGATCGAGCAGCGATCATAATAGATTTCCTGTACATTTGGTCCGCTAAGACTGTGCTGCCATCTGTTAGCAATATGCGCGGCTGACTGCTCCTATTCGCCGACAACGTAGTTAGCCCCCGGGTTAGAGAGTGGCGCCGGCTGTCGAGAAAAAGTGGCAATACCGTGCTCCTTTAACCATTTTTCATCCGAAAATTTCATACGACATCAGGTGCGTGAATAAATCGCCTCCGAGTTCCGAGATCAGAATCCCTGATTTGAGAACAACCCTTTTAACGTGCGTCTAAATCTGGTCCCTGTGAGACAGTAAATATAAAAGTTCAAGCAACTGTTGACCAAGACAAGGAAGTAGAAGAAATTAAATGCCATAAAGTACTCATCGTCACCGATATTATGATTGGAGAGGTCACGTAATAATCCAACAATCTGCATCAGGGCTCCAGGAACTTCAAGTACATTAAAAGTGATGACAACGGCTAAAACCCTGACTGTACCCATCTTTGTTCGTGCACCAGCCTTGCCGCCTGCCTGACCTGAAACTGATTTTTTCAGAGCTGCTATCAAGCGATAGGAAATAAATATAAGGAATGTTATGGGGAAAAAAGTGGTTATGATCATATGCAGACAGCCGACATAGATGACAGAAAAATATACATTGGAGTAAAATTTTACTTCCTTGAACCGAATGGGTATGTATGTCTCGGTACAGGGGTCGTACTGCCAGACAGGTTTGTACACAAAAAACCATACAAATCGATAGAGAAACGAGAATGTAGCTGTGAGGAGACAAGCGTAACGAGCATTCCTGATGGTACACAGCGACGCAGCCTTCAGCGGTTTACAGACAGCAATGAAGCGCTCTGCCGCCACGAACACAGTTAAATACACAGACCATGTCTTCGACATCCATAGAAACGTCCAGAGATAGCTATGAGCCATAGTGCTAAATACCCTGTACTCTACAAACACACCTAAGTGCATATGAATTCGAGGGAGTGACCAAAACAAAAGACAGCACACAAGGAAGAGGCTGTCGGCCACTGAGAGACTGCGGAGAAAGACTGAGGTCGACGTAAATGGTTTCTCCCTCCCCAACACGACGAAGGCTAAACTGTTACCGACCACACCAACGAATATGACGACCATGTAAAATGGGACGAATATCAAGAAGTAGAACATAGTGACGTGTGAAGTCGTCAGCGGGCTGTAAAGGTACCCGACGCATCTCATTGCTTCAGTGCTTTCGCCGATGGTGGCACCCTGTGTCACGCTCACCGATGTCATTTTTCAGGGTTTGTTTAATGTTTGAGTGTTTATCAACGGCGTTCACTGCTGTATAGTCCTTTCCAGATACCTAAGGCAAATGGTACTAGGTTGAACTCTGCAATGTTACAGTGGGAGTAATGCGTTAGATAACGGCGAAATTCTGGCCATCAAACAAGAACAGGAAATTTATGGGAAAAAGAAACGTGCCTTTGGATATCGCTCCCAAGTACGATTTGCCACTGGTTTCCAAACTAACTGCTGGATCCCCCACTGATGAGTGAAATGGTAACACGGTACACCTGGATCGTTCGAACGACCATGGATGTGCTGGTTGACTTGATTCAAACTACTACTGCTGGTGTCAGCTTGTTTACATACATGTATATCATGATCTCAGGCAGCAATAATTACATGTAGTTTCGTGATCGTGTTTCATACAGTCCTTGGGCATTATGATTTTTAAAAAAAATAATGATACACGCGTGTGATATGTGTCGCATATTTCATACGATTGTTAAAGCGCCATGCTATGCATCCAAAACGGAATTTCGTGACGCCGTCGTAGTGCATCTCATTTACGGTGACCTCGTTCATAGCATTATACACACGGTCGATGTACACCATTTACACACAGAGCTAATTCATGGTGGTGAGGTTGATCATGATCTTGTCAATGCATGCTCGACAAGACTGTTCAAATCTATCTATTAGAACGATGTAAGTTGCCAATTACTCTTCATTCCAAATCCCCTTGGCGCGAGGTTTATCAACGATAGCTCCGCAACGGCTGGGCCGATTTTGATGAAACATACGTCAGTTGACTTATCTTTCTTGGCGGTACAGCCATCATCACAGTCAATTTCCCGAAAAACGTGACAGAAAAAAGTTGTTTCACAAATCACCGTTTGTGCTGACGGGCGAAATGGCGGCCATTTTGAAATGACGCAATGCATCGCGCACGTGTAAACTGCACTGAACAGCATCGCGAAATGAAATGGGTTTTGAGAAAGAGATCCATTATGCAGGCCTTACGAAAAAAATGAAGATAGCAGAAAGATACCGGCAAGAAAGACAAGTTTATTGATGTATGGTATGTTGAATTTGGCCCAGCCGTTGAGGAGATATCGGCCGAAAACCTCGCGCCAAGGGGATTTGGAATGAAGAGTAGGTATTCTGTGCGTTCTTACACACAAACGAATGAGTTGAAGCATGTGTACCTTACCTGATGAAGGGTTATTCACGCTATAACACCACGTTGAACTTGTCAAGTGGTGAAGCTATGGCTGCCATGATACATGTATATAGTATCAGTCCAGCGTCGGTGTTATCACTGGCTATATACGGCTGGACAAGGGACCAGTCTTATCGAGGTGTGGAGAGAGAAAGAGTCACCTAAGGCATATAGTCGCGCTTTAAAAGTGACAAAAATGAATCTTCTGCTACATGTACGTACAACTATGGTGCTCAGGTCTACTCTCTTCTCTCCTTAAAGGCGTTATTTGCTATGAAGTTCACAAGTATTTTTTTTTCAAATCCGATATTTTGTACATATAATCAGGCATGTGAGTCAATCTGTGCTAAGAACATTTTGGGCCATATTCATAAAGGGTGTTTAGCCTAATCAGCGTACAAATTCTGCATTAAACAGGTTAAAGGCCTGGAAAACTATTGTTCTGCATTTTGTATGCTGCCTGATCTCTGGCATTCACCAACAAGATGATCACACGCGTCTAACCTTCCTGCGGCTCAGTTTGGGAGGACAAGAGAAAGTGTTGGACAAATTCCAGACAAGCCTGCCTGATCGTTTAATTTTTCCTTTGTCCTCTTGGGCTTAGACGCAGGAGAGTTGTACGCGTGTGATTATCCTGCGGGTTAACCCCTCTGGTGAAGCACCATACAGACATCAGACAATAGTTTTCTAGACCTTTAACCTGTGTAATGCAGAATTTGTACGCTGATTAGGCTAAACACCCTTTATGAATATGGCCCTTTATCTACAGAAAAATTCATCTCACGTGCGTCTCAATCTGCTCCCTGTATGCAATGAATATACAGGTTCAGGCAATGATGGGGATGTGAAAATGACCAAGTTTGGTCCGATTTGATTCTTGGCCTGACCACCAGGTGGCCAAAACGAAAACTCAAAAGTCCAATAATTCCTAAACTAACGACTGGATCGTCTCCAAATTTTCATCATGTGTGCATCTAATGGTGTGCATGATATATGTAATGAGTTCTTGATTTGACCTACTTTTCAAAATTGCAGAGGCCACCCGTCCTTAGGCCAAGTAAAAAATATATTAAATTAGCGTCCCCTCCCTCACCCCAAAAGTGCAAAAACTGCAAAAAGATTTTACAATGCATTTCCTATACCTCCCCAAAATTTTGGCAATCTCTGAAATTTTTTAATTTGATTTCGACATGTCTTTTCAGCCTCAAACTAGTAAAAATAAAAAATAAAAACCTCCCCCTCATCTGAGAAAAAAAGGACGCGAATCTAATTATTATTTTTACTTGGCCTTAAAGCGAATGGCTCGCGGGCTTTGTTTACATTTTTGGTGGTACCTTCCATAGAGAGTGAATAAATAGCCTCCAGGCAAAGCCGCGCTCCAGCCATATGCAACATCTGTGCAAATATGCGAATGTAAACACTGGGGACGAGGTTCCATTAAAAAATTGTTAAAATGGGTTAATGACGTTTTCAAATTCAGCGGCAGATTTTGCACAATGCGCCTCCGAAGTTTGGCTGTCTAATGCATTTCCCAATAAACTAAAATCCTTCTTTTGCCTTTTTCTCAAAATGGTGCTTGATATCGATGACCAACTGTCATGGTGCCACAACAAACCCCGCGAGCCATTCGCTTTAAATGAAATCACTAACAACAACCTTGCAGTACGGTAAATGTGATGATTGTATGTCAATATACTGTTTCAATGGTGAATGGATATCTGGAACATTGGCACCCCTTGTCCCGACCCTAATCAGCCCCAGTTCCCGAAAAATATCACCCAAGAACTGGGAAATATTCGCGACATGAAATTTTCGCGACTCCTACACTCTTGCGAAATTCGCGAAAATTTCCTGCACGCGAAATTTTCCTACTTGACAGTACGTACATTTGGGAGGCTTTCACTTTCAGGAGGCATTTTCATTGGTGGCCATCTTGAAATCCAATATGGCGGTCATGTGACGTCATCACCGATGCCATCATTGGATTGGACGTACCCGAAAACCTAGGTATAGCCACTTGAATTACGCTTCTATGTTAGCTGTATCAAACGTTATGGCGAAAAGTATGATCCCAGGCTAATCCCTGGCGGCAAAATTGAAAATCAAGATTGCGCCCACCAGGGGGCGTTTTTCACGTGTCAACCGTCCTGAAATTAATCACCGTCAATAACAACCGGAACACCGAGACCAAATCCCGCGAGACATTGCGAGAATTGGGTTTGGATTTAGTCCCGGAGGAAAAATCACCGCCGCCATCTTGAATATATTATTGCGCCCCCACCTATAGCTGGGATAGTGATGCGGCGACCGAACCACCTGGATCTACTTTCGGACTACTTTGACTCATCCACTAGAAGATATAGTTCGGTGAAACTCATCACTTTCGTGTCGAACAAGAACCTAACGATGGTAGTTTGGGGTTAATTTAATACAATATGACACGCAAAAGTGAACTTTACTAAGATTTTGCGAGTTATTGTGCGTTTTTGCTCGGCCAAATCGGGATTTCCCCGGGGTTCCCGCCATTATGCCATACAGTACAGAATGTACAGTGCACTGACATGCATTTCGCTGTTCTGATGCTGTGCGTTCACTGTGCGTTTGCCAGATTCCCAAAACAATAAAATATGCTATTATGGGTCTTCTGATGTAAATGTGCGAATAAATTGACTCAAATATATTTGTTTCATCTGAAATCATCATAAAATACAATAAAAGTAGCAAATATTTAGCAGAGAAATGTAATTTGTTTAGAACTACTTTTACCGCGGAAGTAGTTCTTCCACACCGGCGCTGTGAGGCGCGACGCGTCACATAACCCTACGCAAAGTGGCGGATTTGACTGTTGTTCGTCAGGGTCACAAACCGACGCAACGTCACCAGCTTTTTTTGAGGCTTGTGCCCTGTTGTTCAGGTTGCGTCAATAACTCTACCACTGTGCCACATTTCGTGGCTTTATACCAATTTGCGGAATTCTGACGAATTTTTACCCTTAGGCCTACAGCCTAAACTATTTGGCCTGATTAGGTCCTGGGTTACGCCACATGACTCTTCCAATTTCCTCTGTCATACCCTGCCTTCCAAGTCATGTTAGCTACGGTCAAACCTGTTCAAAATTCCAGTGCTTTTCAAGGCCCATGTCGAATCCGTGTGTACGAAAAGCCCAGCGAGAGGTCACACCATCCTGAGAATATCAGGCGTTCTTACTGCTCGCTCCCTTCGTCACCGCAGACAAACCCCTGAGGACATCCGCCTGATTTGCTGGGGTATTTGGCGCACAAGAAAATGCGCACAATCAGCGAACGCCATTCTGAGTCACCTTAAGATGACAGGCATTACACGTAGATTGTCGTAGTGTCACGCACAACACAGTGCTGAAGTACCTCAGCTTCCCCACCTCACCCTAACTAGAGATCAGTTACACGTATACATGTATAACGGCCCTTGTAATATTCACAGCCAAGCAGCTGACATAGTGTAGTTATACCGACGATAAACCTATCCTACACCGCTGGATTCAACCTAAGTTGAGTTCAGCCTATCCTACATTCATCGCACAGAATGTATATCATTCTCAGGCCACACGTCGCCAAACAGATACGCCGCTGAGTTATTTCAAACCTGCGTAGTTCATGTGTATCAATCACTGGCCTACATGGGATGAGATGGTGGGGATGAACATTTGCTGGAATGGCTTTGATACTCCACGGATTCCGGCGAATGTCGGCAGGGGTTTGTGTGAGTGGATGAAGAGAGGGAGGTAAAAACCCCCGCTGTGGGAGGATGGGTCACACTGCTTATTCATTGTTGTTAATGCTACATTGTACGTTCACACTATATTCCCGGCGGCCACGGCAATCACGTTTCAGACCACCGTGGACTAAACGGCATGGACGTGAGACAACGCAGGGGGACGGGATGGGCAAACGTGACAGGTCGTGATTGCCGTGGATGCCGTGCCAGATTTTTAAACTGTCAAAAAATTTGCCACGGCAGTCACGGTGCGGATGAGAAACCCAGTAGGCCGTAGTAAAACGGGGTGAACGCAACAAAACGTTACAGTACGTAACAGGCCGTAACAAAACTTGGAGGCGGTCCGTAGTG
>NMRB01000917.1:43820-104362 GCA_002633025.1 Notospermus geniculatus | reverse complement strand
CGAATTACACCATCGCCCTGGACATTCTGCGAGAAAGATACGGTAAAACGGATATAATCAAACAGGGACACATGAACGCACTGTGGGAACTTCGCCAACCACACCCAGACGCCCGGAGTATGAAAACGTTCGTGGACACGATGGAATCACATCTACGAGGACTTGCAGCACTCGGAATAAAAGAGGAATCCATGGAGGACATTCTTGCTCCCATCGTTTTGAAAAAAATCCCGCCGAACATTCGACAACTGATGACTCGGGATCATGGATCGTCAGACTGGAAACTGAAGGACTTACGTACCTCTCTGAAAAAGGAGATCGATGCCATGTCTGCTGGCGAACTCACTTTGGATCATTCTAATGGATTATGTGCTCAAAATTCAAATGGAATATATTCTTCAGTTTCATCTCCTCCACCTACTGCCGCATTTCTCACCGGTGCAAAACGGAATTCCCCCCGGGATTCCACCCCTGCTGCTCCCCCTGTTTGTGTATTTTGTAGCCAAAATCACCCATCCATCTCGTGCAGTTCTGTTAGTGATCCCGAAAAAAGATGGGCAATTATCCGCAACTCCAAGCGTTGTTTCAACTGCCTAGGTAATCACCACGCCAAAGCATGTAAATCCAAAAATCGCTGCAGAAAATGCAACAAAAAGCATCACACGTCTATCTGTAACCCCGCGCGTGTGACCATTCCGACAAACACGACCAGTACAACCCCGACAAAACCACAAAACGACGAAAAACCCGCCAACAAACGTGAAACCACGCCCTCAACCCCAGCTCAAGCTACTGAGAAGACCCTCGTAACGTTGGTGAATGCCATGGGACCAGCCCTTCTGAAGACTGCCACCGTCACAGCCAAAGCCCGCAATGGAACCCAAAGAGTTAACGTCATCCTTGACGAAGGTGCCATGCGATCATTCATCACGACCCAGACGGCAAAAGAACTAGGTGCAGCCCACGACGGAAGCGAGATCATCAACCTCACAGCATTTGGAGGGAAAACCGACACCGTACGCCGCATCCCAAACACCACAATCACATTGGAAACCACAGCTGATGATCACCTAAATCTCAAACTGCTCGTCGTCGACAAGATCTCCACGCCAGTGAAAACGCCCAACAACCCCGAAATTCTCAACATGCCGCACATTGCCCCCATTCGTCATCAATTAGCTGAAAACCCTGATACGGATTTCATGGAAATAAACATCTTGATTGGTGCAGATTACTACTGGTCCGTAGTTGGAAATGAGATCATCCGCCCTTCAAACCTGATCGCACCCACCGCAGTGTCATCAAAGTTTGGATTCTTGCTTTCAGGTCCGACCCCTGCAAACCAACACAACAATGTCACCGCCACCCCCGCACTCGTCACTATTCTCAACTGTATTGCTGACCACACTATTGAAGAGAAAATCGCCAAGGCATTTTGGGAACTTGAGACGATTGGGATCAAAACTGATGAGAACGACCCAGATCCAGAACCAGACTTCCTCAAAAGATACCAAGAAACAAGCCTGAGAAGGGACGAGAACGGGCAATATATAGCAAACCTCCCATGGAAAGAGAGCCATCCGGAATTACCATCCAACTATGACGTCACCTACGCGAGGACAAGAGCCATGGTCAGGAATATGGACAGCAACATGAGACGAACGTACAATGATATCATAACTGATCAACTTTGCCGCCAGTTCATACGTGAGGTTCCAGACGATGACCCCACCCGAGGCCACTATCTTCCCCATCACCCTGTCCGAAAGGATTCACCTACCACGCCCATCCGGATCGTGTATGACGCATCATGTAGAAGAGGTGACAGACCCAGCCTGAACGACTGCCTTGAGCCAGGTCCCAATCTGCTGAATGACCTCGGCGCCATACTCCTCAGATTTCGGATACACCCTGTAGGCCTAAGTAGTGACATCCAGAAAGCGTTTCTTCATGTGAAATTGGCCGAAACTGATCAGATGTTTACGAAATTTTTATGGTTGGAAGACCCCGATGACCCAGAGAGCAGATTCCGCACTTTCCAATTTCAAGTTGTCCCTTTCGGCACAGTATCATCACCATTCATGCTATTGGCGACCATAAAGACGCACCTCAATACCTTCGAAAACGACCCCATAGCCGCGGATATTCAACAGAACACGTACATGGACAACATATTTTCCAGTGTTCAACCTACTGATGCCATGACGTACTACGAGAGAGCAAACGCCATGATGGACGAAGCAGGCCTGAAACTTCGTTCTTGGACTTCAAATGATGCGACCATTCGTCAGAGAGCCAAAGATGACAACATTGATGACCCCAAGTCCAAGGTATCAGCATTAGGGATGATTTGGAACACCGCCACGGATACGCTGACGTATAATACAAGGAACAAGCCACAAACCCTACTTCCGACAAAGCGAGAGGCCATAAGTTACATATCTGGCAAATTTGACCCACTCGGATTCCTCGCACCAACTCATGCCAAGGCAAAGCAATTCGTTCAGAAAATCTGGTCAACCGGGATAAGCTGGGATCAATTAATACCCGATGAATTAACTGAAGAATTTCAAGATCTTGTGACCAATTTGGAGGAGGCTCAGAACATCGAAATCACACGACAAATTCTCCCACGCCTAAACGTAAACGAGTGTGACCTTCACATTTTTAGTGACGCATCACCTGCTTGCTATGGAAGTGCCGCATACTTGGTCAGCGAAAATCACGCATCCTTGCTCATGGCAAAAACAAGAGTCAAACCGCTATCAAACACTACCATCCCACGCATGGAATTATTGGGTGCAGTTACTGCTGTCCAGATGTCTAATTACATTGATCAAGCCCTAAACGGAACTCTGGCCATAAACAAACGCATCCTATGGATTGATTCCCAGATTGTCATCCACTGGATAAAAAGTGACAGGAAACTGCCCACATATGTTCAAAATCGAGTAGACCGGATTCGACGTTTTTCAGGAGACATCAGATACGTTCCTTCCAAGGAAAATCCTGCAGACCTCTTGACACGCGGTATCACTCCAAAAGAACTCAATGAGTCAGACCTCTGGTGGTATGGACCAGCTTGGCTCAGCAACGGAACTGACCCACCTTCGACACCTGATATTGACGTCATCGATGACATGGTTCTACTTCAACAAGCCCATGATGCTGCCGCCGATGATGAAACCAACGATGGAGTTGAACCCGCGACCATGGACACGCCAGCTTCCAACATTGCCAACGCCATTGATATCAACCGCTTCAACTCATTCGACAAACTGCTGAGAGTGACCGCCCTCACCCAAAGATGTGCCAGACTTTGGAGGACCAAGGAGAAGATGACACGTGACCAACTGACAGATATTGATGCCCAAGCCATAAAAGCCGCCGAAAAGACTTGGATACGCTCAGCACAGGAGACCAGCTATCGCAACGAAATTGACATCTTGCAAGGCAAACCAGCTTCCGGTCCCCATCCCAATCGAAGCAAAACCCTCATTAAACAACTTAGACTCTACTTGGATGAGGACAAGTTGATCCGCCTAAACGGGAGACTGACCAACGCCCCGATAGCTACAGATGCGAAATTTCCCTATCTCCTGCCAAAGAAACACAAGCTCACAGACCTCTTGATCAGGAAAACCCACGTGGTCAACTTCCACTACGGGATGAGAGCGACAGTGACGTCACTTAGGCAAAGATACTGGGTGCCCCAGATACGAGCTGCTGTGAATCACCAACTCAGAACCTGCGTGACCTGCCGGAAATTCTCTGGAAAACCTTACCGCTTGCCTGAAGCCCCACCCCTAATCGCCAGTCGTATCAAGGAAGCCCCAGCCTTCACTGTTACAGGGTGTGACTATACAGGGGCCCTCTATGTAACCAACGATACAGGCCCTGACTCAAAGGTCTACATACTTCTGTTCACATGTGCTGTAACCCGAGCCATACATTTAGAAGTTGTATCAGACATGACAACACAGACCTTTCTCAACGCCTTCAGAAGATTTTGCGCTAGAAGATCAACACCATCGAAAATTATCTCTGATAATGGATCTTCCTTCGTAGCCTCAGCCGATCACCTCTCCCGCCTGCTGTCCAGTCCAGACGTCAAGGAGTACATTTCAAGTCACACAATTGAGTGGACATTCAACCCCAAGCGCGCCCCCTGGTGGGGAGGATTCTTTGAACGCTTGATCGGACTGACGAAAATTGCAATCATCAAAACTCTCCGACGCACTCGCATATCACTTGACGAGCTGACAACACTCGTGACTGAAATAGAAGGCGTTCTGAACAACCGACCAATGACATACGTAGGTGACATGGACACGACTTCTCCACTGACACCATCACATCTACTTTGTACCTGCGTGACCTGCCGGAAATTCTCTGGAAAACCTTACCGCCTGCCTGAAGCTCCACCCCTAATCGCCAGTCGTATTAAGGAAGCCCCAGCTTTCACTGTTACAGGGTGTGACTATACAGGGGCCCTCTATGTAACCAACGATACAGGCCCTGACTCAAAGGTCTACATACTTCTGTTCACATGTGCTGTAACCCGAGCCATACACTTAGAAGTTGTATCAGACATGACAACACATACCTTTCTCAACGCATTCAGAAGATTTTGCGCTAGAAGATCAACACCATCGAAGATTATCTCTGATAATGGATCTTCCTTCGTAGCCTCAGCCGATCACCTCTCCCGCCTGCTGTCCAGTCCAGACGTCAAGGAGTACATTTCAAGCCACACAATTGAATGGACATTCAACCCCAAGCGCGCCCCCTGGTGGGGAGGATTCTTTGAACGCTTGATCGGACTAACGAAGATTGCAATCATCAAAACTCTCCGACGCACTCGCATATCACTTGACGAGCTGACAACACTCGTTACTGAAATAGAAGGCGTTCTGAACAACCGACCAATGACATACGTAGGTGACATGGACACGACTTCTCCACTGACACCATCACATCTACTTTGCGGACGACAGCTGACGGGACTACCACATGACCTAGCTGACCCAGACGAAATAACAGACCCCGACTTCGAAATAAACCAACCGACATTGGTCAAACGCGCGAAAAAGCTAGCCGCTGTTATGCAACAATTTTGGGGAAACTGGGCTTCTGAATATCTTACATCACTTAGAGAACGTCACATCCAAGTGAAACCAGGTACAACCCACAATGAAATTAAAGTTGGTGATATAGTTTTAATTCACACCGATGAAAAAAGGGTTAACTGGCCTTTGGCTAGAGTCGAGCGCCTATTGCACGGAAACGACGGAGTTGCACGCGCCGCCCAAGTAAAAACAAAATTCGGAATCACTAATAGGCCCATTGCACGATTATACCCCCTGGAGTTAAACGCAGCAGAAAGTTTTGCACCCAACAGAAATGATGCAGCAGGTCAAGGAAAACTTGACATAGAATATGAAAAGAAAAATGTTGTAGTTGAAAATGTGCCCACACCACGCAGAGAAAGAAAATCCAAAGTAGCCGCTCAGCAAAGGATAAAACAATGGACGAATGCTCTAATTAAAGATGACTAAAATGTTCTTTTCAGAGTGTATGATGAACTGATAAACTTTTTGCCCACTTACTAGGGTAAACAAGACACGATGAACAATAAACTTTAAGCGAAATCATATCACACCGCATGCCTAGTATAGCAATTGACAAGTCACCGGCACGTGACACACATGATACCAGTACTTCTTACGATATATAATCTTTGTTTTGTTTACATGCCATTCTCACTTGCCGGCCCGGAGGAAATGTCGGAACTGATGACTGCAACATCCTGAAGTTGCTCCGCCTACTCACTACTTTTAACCAATCATATATCTTTGTAATTGTGATAGTTTTAGCTTTTGGTTTGTTAGTAATAAAGTTAGTTCTAGTCTAGCATCCATCAACTCAGGTTGGCCATTCTTTTCGTCACGTTGACGCTCCCCCACCACGTGCTCAGCTCATCTTGGATACATACCCCACGACAATGATGTAAACATCCATGTTTACAAACATTGAATGTAAACAATGAAGTCGTGATACATTATCTTTAAAAATTCCATATTCGTGTGGCCATCGGGTGTCTAATTTCGGGACAGTGTGACACGGGCTTAAAGACGGGTGGCAGCACGATGGTCCCTTCGTCGTGGCGTCTGGACGGGGTTGAATCGTCTTCGACTCGGAAGCTTTCGGCAACCTTCGGGCAGCCATTGAAAGCACCTCGTCCGTATATAGCGGATTAAGTTCGACCACCATATGGTCGGTGATCAGGTCAGAAGTGATGCGGTTGTAGCATTGCGCAGACTAGAAATAGTTCTCTTATAATTTTTTATTTAACTGATGTTTGTTTGCACAAAATGAGTTATTTCGCAATAAATATTTATATAAAAACGTTTGAGTGGTTGAACTGTGCATTTTGCAACGATTTGTTTTATTGAAAAATTCGTATGCATTATATAGGTGACTGTTTCTCCCTCCCCACCTCGATCACGAAACAACAATGGCCGCCATAGTTTCACCACTTGAGAAGTTCAACGTGCTGTTATAGCGTGACTAACCCTTCATCAGGTAAGGTAACATGCTTCAACTCATTAGCTCTTGCCGTGGGTCTGCGTACGTCCGTCGTCTGGCGTCGTCCGTCGTCGTCGTCCGTTAGCAGGGCACGTTTCGTAACCGCTGGACCTATTGATCTGAAACTTGGTACATATATACCCCTAGGTCAGATGATCTATGACACCAAGTTTCGGTCCGATTCGACTCTTAGCTTGGCCACCAGGTGGCGGAAACCAAAAACACAAAAAGTGCAATAACTCATGAACTAATGACTGAATCCTCTCCACATTTTTATCATTGATGCTTCTAAAGAGGATGCATGACATAAGTAAGGGGTTTTTGATTTGACTGACTTTTCAAGGTCACAGAGGTCAAAGTTTAAAATTTAGTCATTTGGTGGCGCGTTTCGTAACTGCTTGGGCTATTGACTTGAAACTTGGTACATATACATCCCTATGTCACATGACCTATGACACCACTTTTCAGTCCGATCGATTCGATTCTCTGCTTGGCCACCAAGTGGCCAAAACCAAAGCTCAAAGTCCAGTAACTCCTCAACTGTAACTGGATGTCTCCAAAGTTTTATCAGGTGCATCTAACGAGGATACATCCTGGAACATTTCGATTTAACATTTGTCATTTAACATTTGTCATTTGTTTTTCTGGTACGTTCACCCAGGTGAGCACATGGTCCATGGACCATTTCATTTTTCTATATGTAGCAACATTCACAATGCCTATTGGTGACTTAGGTCATTCAAATAGATAGTTTGAACAGTCTTGTAGAACCGATCTTCATCAAAGTAGTTCACGGAGCAATATGGCGCTGTCCGACATACGTCAGAGTTACGATGTTGGCACGAATCGTTCTCTGACGTTCAGATTGGGGGTTGTCCCTTCGATGACGTCACCAAACACTCATGATATTGAAGGGAACATCTCGCACTGCTTTTCGATATATTAAAGCCAAGGGAATGTATTGTCCAAAATTGTCATTATTCAAAGGCGTCATATGGCGATGACAAGATGTTGTGACATTAAACCGAACCTCCCCATGGGATGAATTAAGGCGGGGGGTTACCTATAGTTGAGCTCATTCCCTAAAGCATGGCGCACACGAGCGACTAAAATGGGGCGACTACCGATGCGACTACTAGGTCGCATGCGATAATTACCTTTGAGGTCGATCAGTGATGTCATCCACGACATCACTGATTTCCCAGTGAAGCATTTGTCGCAAACGAGTAAAAAAAAACTAAAAAAACTAAAAATATGTTCAGTCGCTCCTGTAGTCGCAAGGCTAGTCGCCTAGAAAAATCGCTCGTGTGCGCCATGCTTAATGGCAATCCACGGAACTTTCCTTTGTGCGCTCGTCAAACGACCAGTCATTCACATTCAGACTAAATCCGATCACCCTGATATACTGTTTTCGAAAACCAATCTTCAGTGTACGTGCCGACCCTAAATCTTTTGTGTCCACTGCGGGTATTGTTCAGCTCTGTAGCTGGTGCTTTGGCCGAACAGAGTTTACTCAAAGAGAGCGAATAGTGCAAATCTACATAACAAAGAAGTAATTGGCGAGCGGTATGGAAATTTTCAAATTTCCCAAACAAGTTTTCTCTTTTTTGGACACATATATTTGAAAAATTTCTTTTGGATGTTTATATTGCCATATGTGCATTCTAGTGCAACACGATCGCCTTTTTTGGATAGTTGGTCGGGAATATGAAATATTTCAAAAACTGTAAATCGAGCCTTTTTTGGCATTAACTTAGTTTATACCAATTAAATGGAAAATACTTTCGTAAAAAACGGATCGTTACGCCCTGCAGGCATCAGGCCTGTATGTTACATACCATGTGGGAAACTGATGTGTCGCATATCAAGTCTGCAAAATTGTTTGAAAACTCAAATTTTGACAATTTGTTATAAATTAATTAACTCCATCGTAATTTGTCAAAATGAACAATTCTTTCGCAGAACGGGAGCATAAAGGTTGTAGCTAAAACATTTCGTTGAAATCAATTAGTTACTTTTTGTCATGAATACGTTAGGACGCTTGTTTTCAAAGAGCGTCAATAAAGTCGGCATAGGTAGCCCCCGCCTTAACTGTAATGAGCGTCTGCTCATAAAGTGGACATTTAATTGTTCTTACCTGCCAGGACCTTATCGTAGGATGCTGGAAAAGATAGAAAGTAAATAAAAAAATGGTGGCAAGTCGATCGAAATCGGCCGCATCGTAAATTCCTGCGTCCAGTTAGATCGCCTTCGACAGAGGAAAGTGCATTTCTCAACTTCGAACTCGAAACTTTGTGCCACTTTGCGAATGACGAAGACGCCGAAATTTTTCGGATGCGAAAACGCTGAGGGCACAACTATTGCCATGCGTCGTTAGGCATTTCTAATGTGACTTGAATTCTCAACTTACTTTCGGCGAAAGCCAGGCCAGCCACGACCCCGAATACGGCGAGAAACAAAGAAGTCTTCATCGTGTATCTGAAACGACAGAAATTGAAAGACATCAGGGAATCTCACCGCTGTATGCCATTTGCGGTTGGTTGCGGTCATCGGGTTTGCGTAGTTGCGGTCATCCTAAAGCCTGTCGCACACTGGAGCTGTCTGCTGAGCAAAAAGTCATTCGAGACTTTTTGCTCAGCAGATAGCTCGGGTGTGCGCGTAATTTTTTTTTTCGGTGAGTTTTTTGCCTCGCGAGGCAGAAAGCTCGCGTGTGTGCGTATTTTTCGGTGAGCTATCTGCTCTGCAATAGCTTGAGATGAGGTTCGGTCTTCTCGACCAACCCATCACTGAGATTCCTTCTCTAAACCCGGGTCATAAGATATCTCCTCGTCCGTCCGTCTTAACGTCCGTGCGTCCTTCCGACGTTGCTGACCAGGGAGGCATCGGAGTCGCGTGATGTCCATTGAATCTCTTGATGTCGCCGAGACGGATGAGACGTCTCGCGAAAAGAAGACATCCTACCATTTGCGCTCAGGCAAAGTATAGTCCCAAGAATAGTTAAGCGAATTCAAGGGTAGAAAAAAGACAGCGGCAAAATTGGATCCTACCGTTCCTTTAGACTAGACCCCGAGTGGGTTGCTCCGTTTCAGAATGTCTGTCCGTAGGCCGTTTCAGAATACGTCCAGTATGTGCGGCTTTAGCTTCGCGAGTGCGAGAAGGGGTCACTGAGAGCTCCACGCGGGAGCCACTAATGACTGATCACAGGTGCCGCTGAAAGGGCCTATAGTACTCATTAGCCCCTTCTCGATATCCTGATCGATAAATCGAGAGAGGCTTCACCAATAGCACTCATTTGACACAAGCTAGAACACAATCGATCGCAGACGCAGACGCAAACGCAATCGCGCCCGCCAGCCGCCGGTGGGGTAGGGACACACCTAACGCGATTCGTTGACGCATGCGGCAACGCCTTTGTTATTTTCTGCCGCACTGCACGCAAACAAAGGTTTTGACGCATGCGTCGCCCAATCGCATGCGAATCGCGTTAGGTGTGTCCCTACCGTAAACGTGTCCATCGTGTCCAGCGTACATGTACTTCAGCGACGGCGACCCGTTATGAAATGGCTCAAGTAAAGGCCTGGGGCCTGATTCACAAAGCACACTTACGCCTAAGTGTGATCTTAGTGAACTCTTAACTATTGTGTGGGGATTTATGAACAATAGTTATAGCCGAAGTGTGCTTTGTGAATCAGGCCCCTGGCCCCGTATTCATAAAACTACTTAAGTCTAAGTATGACACTTATCCTTTGTTCAACACAAAAGATAAGTATCATACTTAGACTTAAGTAGCTTTATGAATACGGGGCCTGTTTATGGTAGGGACACACCTAACGCGATTCGCATGCGATTGGGCGACGCATGCGTCAAAACCTTTGTTTGCGTGCAGTGCGGCGTAAAATAACAAAGGCGTTGCCGCATGCGTCAACGAATCGCGTTAGGTGTGTCCCTACCCTTAAGCGGGTGATCCACTGTTGCGATTTTGGCTTGAGACGGGGTTGCGTTCCCTTGCGATTACCTTATAAGGACTTCCGATTGCCATATAAGGTAACCGCAAGGGAACGCAACCCCGTCTCAAGCCAACATCGCAACAGTGGATCACCCGCTTTAGGGTTGCTACACACCTAACGCGATTCGTTGACGCATGCGACAACGCCTTTGTTATTTTCCGCCGCACTGCACGCAAACAATTGCGTTGACGCATGCGTCGCCCAATCGCATGCGAATCGCGTTAGGTGTGTTCCTACCCTTACACCGGCGGCTGGCGGGCGCGTTTGCGTTTGCGGCTGCGGCTGCGATTAGGGTGCGCCGGATTCGGCCGTTTATGCCTGCGTGTGCGGACGCGATTTCGCACGTGATTTTTAATAGTTTGCTGGTATTTTTGATATTATTTCCATGATATTTTAGTGATATTTTTGTCATGCCTGGGCCAAAATACCACCACTGTGTAACCGTGAGCATACATTCTCATATAACATTCAAATACAACGTCCACTAATGGTGACTAGGCCTATAAACTTACGTGTCGTGGTTCCGGCAACAGCTTCCAATACAGTGAGCACGCAAACCACTCCCGTGTTCCTTCTATGTATAATGACGTCACGAGGGTGCATTCCCAGCGAAATCCCCGAGGCGTCAAGAAAAACGCGCGATTTTTTGCTCCAAGGGCCATTCCCTGCGGACGCGTTTTTCGACTCGCAGACGCGTCCGCAGACGCGATCGCTGGTATAAACACCCATTTGACACAAGCTAGAACACAATCGATCGCAGACGCAGCCGCAAACGCAAACGCGCCCGCCAGCCGCCGGTGTAAACAGCCTCGCGATCGGACGCCGACCAAATCGCACGACGGGGGTCGGCGTCGAACGCAAGATCGCGCGTCGGTCGCCGGCGATGGTCGTGCGTCGGAGTATGAATAAAGCCCTATTTACACGAGCCGATTTTGCCGTACGACAGAGTCGTATCAGATTTGTCGGGATCAGCTAATCTGTTTACACGGGACGATTTATTCCCCGGATTTATTCATGCGTCCCTTAGGACCTCGTGTGTCATTAGGTAGCCTTCAAACACGTGATCTAATTTCGCTTCCTGATTGGCCAAGTCCATACGACAAGCAGCCGATGTCGGGTGAAAATAGAACACCCGACTTCTGCACACGATGTCGCACCGACAAAAAAATCGCCTCGAAAGTCTAGTATACACGGCGCGTTTTTGTCGTACGTCTCTGTCGGCCGACACAATCGTACGACAAAATCGGCTCGTTAGGGCTTTAGGCTTTATGCGGATGTCGACAGGTCGACCTTGCGATGGCACAGAACAGGCGCAGGCTGACTTTTCTGGATCACTTTGCGTCTGAGGCACGACCGCGTGGAACAAATCAGTCGCCGATCTGGTGTGACATGACTGTAGTTGCGTCGATAGGGATCAGTCGCCGACCAAAAAGATCATGAATCGCAGGAGTTGAACCTATTCTACTACTTCTGTGTCATCCCGACGGGCGTAATCCATTCGCAGGTGACCTGAACACGGTTACGATTCCCTGCGTGCTGATGCTGTTTGTTCCACGATGATCGTACACATTTTCGTTTTTGTGACCTGACCGTGATTGCGAATGCCGACTGTTCCGTCGTAGCGCAGGCAATCGCAGTGTGCAAGACCATCGGCGTCCGACGCGCGATCGGGCCACTTGTGCGTTTTTAAGGCCCGTTTCCACAGAAAGCGTGAGCGTTTTGACGCTTCGCCCATTGTTTGGAAGCAGAGCGGCGGAAAATAACAAAAGATTTGACGCATCACGCAGCGTGAAACGCGTCTGTGGAAACGAGCCTTTAAGGTCCTTGCACACCAAAAACGCGCGTTGAACGCCGCGGTTTCCGCCCACATACAGGGATCACACCTCCCGCGTGAATTTTTCGGGGCAAGGCTGCTTTTCCACGAGACGTTTGCGGACACGGTTTCGGTGCGGAAGCGAATGCGAGTGAAACAGCTAATGGGAAATACGTTGGATTGATTTTTTCAACCCGTTCCCGCCTCCTATTCCGCGCTCGCAAACGCCTCGTGGAAAAACAGCTTAACTACAAAGTAATTATTTCGGGCGGCGAGCGCGCGTCATTTTTTGCCGCGCATCTTTGGTGTGACCCGTTTATTGAAAATCCATTGAACTTATTTTCCCAGCGGTGAACGCGCGTCGTTTTTCGCCGTCGCCGCCCGCGGTGCGGTTAATTTTGGTGTGAAGGGGCCTTTAATACGCTGCGTGATGCGCTTTTCCCATTATTTGGAAGCAGAGCGGCGGAAAATAACAAAAGATTTAACGCATCACGCAGTGTTAAACGCACAAGTGGCCGGAGGCCTTTAGGCTAAAAGAAGACATCCTACAATTTGCGCTCAGGCAAAGTATAGTCCCAAGAATAGTTAAGCGAATCCAAGGGTAGAAAAAAGACAGCGGCAAAATTGGACCCTACCGTTCCTTTTGACTAGACCCCGAGTGGGTTGCTCCGTTTCAGAATGTCTGTCCGTAGGCCGTTTCAGAATACGTCCAGTATGTGCGGCTTTAGCTTCACGAGTGCGAGAAGGGGTCACTGAGAGCTCCACGCGGGAGCCACTAATGACTGATCACAGGTGCCGCTGAAAGGGCCTATAGTACTCATTAGCCCCTTCTCGATATCCTGATCGATAAATCGAGAGAGGCTTCACAAATTTCTATGTAAAGCCCGCCGCACACGAGAGAAATTAGCTGAGCAAAATGTCATTCGAGCATTTTGACTCAGTCAAAAACCTCTCGTGTGCGGCGGAGGATTTTGGACGGTATACTTCCACGCGAACTCCCCACAGCGCCACCTATCTCCATTCTTCCGATAAGTATACACGCGAAGGATTCTGGGATACGCGCATGCGTTTTGGGAAATCCGGAGCGTGTTCGACCCAAACTGTTACACAGTGCCGAATTTCTACGCAATATCGACACTGTCATCGATCGGCATCCGCCATTTTGATTTTTGCGGCCGCGGATGGATATGTGATCAGGCCTCGCATATCACAACCATGATACTCCGCGCCCCAGAACTTTGCGCGTAAACAACACTATATTCATGCCTAAGCCTCTCCTTGCAATCTATGTGTCACAATTTCGAAATAAATACAATAAATATACATTTCCCTGAACTTTATGAAGTGGAATAAGTGTATAACGTCTGGGAGATGTTTGGTCACTTGGGTAAACAAAATGCACGCGGTCATGGACTACTTTGGTCTCAGAATAACTGAAAAACCTCGAGATATTTTAGACTGGAAGCCCGTCCTAACTCGTTTACGTTATGAAATTAGCATTCAGCAAATTCAAAAGCGACACCATCGGTAGGACCAGGTACTAGTCTAGAGATATTTTGCCACAAAATGATTATGCTTTACAAATATTTTCATCATGTCTTGCATCTAAGCCTCATTTTGACCTAGGCAGGCCTATAATAATATAATTTATGTCTTCCTGTGGACGTATAACCGTGCACTATCTACTGCGCATGGCGACGCTTGTTTACTGAGTGAACGGTCGACCGCTTTACAATGGTAAGGAATCCTTACACATATTATTGCGCTGCACTTCTTTTCAACATGGCGGTGGCTGATCGATACTAGAGGGTGTTATTCGTAACGCCCTCTAGTGTCAAGAATGGTGTTCGACCCTGCTTGGAGGATGACTTCCACGGTGACGTACCGTCACGTCACGGCGACGTGCCATGAAATGCCGTCATGTGATTTCTACGCATGCTCTGTAGCAAAATGACGCGAGTCAAATGACCATGACTCAGTCCCGCCGCACACGCTGAGGTTTTTTCCTCGGCCGTTGAGGCAAAAAACTCGCAAGAAATTCGCCGCACACGAGAGGTTTTTGACTGAGTCAAATGCCTCGAATGACATTTTGCTCAGCTAATTTCTCTCGTGTGCGGCGGGCTTAACGTGTCCGCCGTGTCTAGCGTACTTACAGCGACGGCGACCCGTTTTACACCAGCCGATTTTGCCGTACGACAGAGTCGTATCAAATTTGTCGGGATCGGCTAATCTGTTTACACAGGACGATTTATTCCCCGGATTTATCCATGCGTCCCTTAGGACGCATTCGGTAGCCTCTGGAGGAAATAATTACCTCCTGGTAGCCTTCATACACGTGATCTAATTTCGCTTCCTGATTGGCCCAGTCCATACGACAAGCACCCGATGTCGGGTGAAAATAGAACACCCGACTTCTGCACACGATGTCGCACCGACAAAAATATCGTCTCGGAAGTCTAAAGCTATGTGCACACAGAGCTTAAGCCAGGCGCACACTGCCGTTGCGGCCTGCGATTTTTGACCGGCGCCTGATTCGCCGGCGTCGTTTACAAACGACGCCGTCCTGAAAATGGTTGCGTCTTGGTGTGCGGGTGAACTTGTAATGATATCGATCTATACGGTAAGATTCTACCGAAGTTCTCCGGAAAGAGCCGATAATGACGTCATTTTAAAATCACGTGACGCCAGGAAGGGATTACATTGGTCGACTGCCCCAAGATACGGCGGGAGGCGCCGGTGAACCCCGCACACTGCTTGCAGTGGAGGACGCCGGCGAATCCGAAGCCGACAAAATAATATCAAATCAGTTTGATTCCTGCGATCATGGCTGCGCCACGGACCGCCGGCAAAAAATCGTTACGATATGGTTACGGCGTTCTCCGCACACCAACACTTGCGGCACTGCGATTCGTGACGCCGGTCAAAAATCGCATACCGTAAGGGCATTATCCTGATATCTGTCAATGGATCCTGATCTCTATCAATGTATCCGATCTCTATCAATGTATCCTGATCTCTATCAATGTATCTTCATCTCTAATGTACCGTTCATGTATAAGTACCGGTACCTGTACATCGGGCGGGAACCATACGACATTTACAATGTCATCTTGTATGATTTTGAAAGCGTTTATTATACCTAAAACATTTACTATATTCTTCACAGCTTTTTAGGTCATTAATTTAATCTGAAATATACTGAATATTCTTTTAAGTTTCATAAGGAACGTGTTTATTTCTGTCATAAAACTCAATTAAATCTCTTAAAGCAGAAATAGAATAATAAGCAATAGCAGAAATGGCTCCTGCAATTATTATCTTATCTCTGTTAGTATAACACAAATGTACTTCTTTTTTCATAACTTTTACAACATAATATCTACAAATGTCTCTGTAACAGGTTCTAAAGTGTTAAATTGTGATTTGAAGTATTTATTGATGTTAACATTTGAAATATCAGCTAATTGATTGTTTAAAGCTAAGTCATGTAGGACTGATTAATAGTATTTTGAAGGTGATACATCCTGTTTGCAACAACTTCAATCATATTTTCCTCAATCTCTACGTGTTCCATTTATTTAGGAGAATTTTATTACATTTTAATCGTACTTGTTAATAAACAAGAAGTCAATCTCCAGAATTCACGAATTTTTGACCCCAACCGGGGTCTTTTTCAAGTGGAACTTTACAATCTGAAACTCTAGAAAAGACTGAGCTGAAACCCGAATGTAGAACTACATAACCTGTGTAGACAGGATAAACAAGCAATTAAGGAAATAATAGTGTCCAAGCCCTACGGGTGGTTGCTGGACCTAATTTAATGAGTGGATGTAATTAAGGAGAAACTAATTTAGCTGAAAGAAAAGGGTTGAATAACTGCAAGGTTGCTCAGCCTGACCACAAGCAGAGTGTAAGTAGTTGGTGTAGAGCTTCATTTGGCTGAAAGAAAGTTTATAAATTAATAAATATGACATGTGTGTAATACATAACAAGCACAAAGCGAAAAGATGCACAAAGGTCAACACAAAGTAAAGGAATATAAAGGAAGTCAACTTCCAGATTTGTAGGGAAAAAAAACAGAATGGATAATGCAAATCACTGAGCAATAAGAAGAATAGGGCGAGGAGGATTAGAGCAAAAAAAGGGGGAAGGGGAGGGAAAAAAACAAGGTCTAGACCAGAAGGGGAGCCACAGTGCCCTCCGCAACTGGGAAACCTAAAACGAAATAGGCCTACCAGGGGGAGAGAATAGGAAGAACACGAATGCCAAACTGCCCCAGTTTAAATTAGGTCCAGCAACCACCCGTAGGGCTTGGACACTATTCTTTCCTTAATTGCTTGTTTATCCTGTCTACACAGGTTATGTAGTTCTACATTCGGGTTTCAGCTCAGTCTTTTCTAGAGTTTCAGATTGTAAAGTTCCACTTGAAAAAGACCCCGGTTGGGGTCGAAAATTCGTGAATTCTGGAGATTGACTTCTTGTTTATTATCATTTTGTGTGTCAATTTTGTGCTTTTCTGTACTTTGGTTTATCGTACTTGTTGATGACTTTTAATTTTTTTTCACATTTTAGTAGTACTTGTAGTTTTTTCTCAAAAATACCGTAGAATCACCTTTCTCCGGTCACTTCATTATAAACTTCAAAGTTCAATGGGAAACACCTTCGTCATGATTATGCATGAACGTCGGCCCGGATGACTGACCGCACAATGGTCTATTTGCAGCGGCGTTCGCGTTGACCATTGTAGGCCTATGGTAATCTCTTCTTGGACGCAGATGAATTGATTTGGGATATTGACATGGGGTCAGGGATTGAGAATGTTGAGTGGGTTGTGGAATACAGGGTGGCTCATAAATTCTAAGGCTCATTTCAAACGTCGCTCAACTTCTGTGTGCCGAATTCGATTCGCGAGATAGAATTTGCACTACAAGAACTGAAATCGGCACATGATTAGAGCGACGCATGAAACGGGCCTAAGACTGTTGACTTCAAGGGCGAAATGCGATGGGTATTCGGGATTTAACTCGTGTTTTTAAAAAAAAATTAAAGTACATCATGTACCAGAGTTCAATCACAGTCACTTCACTCTGTTTCGCGCTCGTCGGCAGGTTTTCACATTTCTAATCAGTGTAACAATGCATTCCCCCTCCACCAGCACCGTCAAGGAGCAAAATTTTCATTTTGAAATGTCATTGTGAAGTAGCCTAGAGTGAACATCTGCAGGATTTTGAAACACCCTTTATGTTCCGCCAACGTGTCCGAGACAACGATTCCCGCATGATCAATTCACGAACGTCCGAAGGTCAGTAACAATACGCTACCCTCAAACATGTCACAGTCATTGAAATCGACACCGCGGAGTCATCGTCACATGCAGTGGCATGACTGGGACTGCATGGCGAATTGTCATTGGCCGCTCACGAAAAGGGGCATGAACAGCCAATGAATATTTAGAGGCCTTGCATATCTGACAGTGACCGGAGAAAGGTGATTCTACGGTATTTGCATTAAAAAAACATTTCACTATACCCTTAGCGTTTCTGCAACGATTTTGCTACTTTTTTCCGAAGTTTAGTGTTAACACAAAGACTTTTCTTGATTGAACAATGATTCGTTGCTTTGTTGAAAAAATACGTTTCTTTACTCTATTGGTGTTGAATAGGATGGTGTGAACAACATCACTACCCCGACGATTAATAGCCTGCCTGCTCTATGCTTGAGGGTTGTGATTCTGGGTGATTGCCAGAGGGTTTGCCATAGGATTGTCTAGCGGAGTGGGAGGTGGTTAGGAATGCCTCGTAGATGCGATGTATACAGTGTTGATTGAGGATGGGGTTACCGAATGTGTTGATGGTGCAGATCATTATGTATTTATATAAGTGCAATTCGCTGCGGATTTAGGGTAGATTTTAGAGTATAAGGGAATTGAGTGGATCTTGACGAAATAGGAAACGCTTAGGATTTGCCGTTTTCACAAATTATTAGTTAATTAGGTTGAAAAAAGTATTTTATAATTTTTTTGTGTTTTATCACAACTTTTTAATTAAAATAGGGTGAAAAAAGGGTATTTATTTTTTTGGTGTTTTTTCGCATTCCTCTTCCGTCTAGACCCACTCACTTCCCTAATACTGATCTCTATCAATGTATCGTTCATGTAGAAGTACCTGTACATCGGGAACCATTCAACATTTACAATGTCGTCTTCTTGTTTTGAAATAAGGGCCGATGATCATTGGTTACATTCTATTACCTCTGGTTACATCCTATAACTAACACCATTCTGTGTTCGCATTTTCTGAGGTGTGGTTGCAGCTGAGATGGAAACCTGACCATCCGTTCATTTCTTGCCCACTCTAGGCCTACAGTCGCGCGTCATATACTAGTATATTCGACACTTTGACGTCGCACTCTTTGCGCTCAGTACCAGTCGCAAATTGCATGGCTGAGTAGGCCTACGTTAAAATAAAATGGCACTCACGCCAAATGTATATACTTTCCGAAAGAAAAAGATACATGTACAAGTCAGTTTGTACGTATTGTTGCTGGGGATATCCTTGGCTTTTATACAGGCCGATTTTATTTATTTCCGTTAAGCTGTTTAGAAAAAAACGACGAACGCGTCAATTCAGAAAGTGAATTTTACGTCACACGTAACGGCGCTCTCAGGGAAATAATTGATTCACCGTCTCAAAAAGTACTGTGGCGTCATTTCAATACTCTCATGGCAAATATTCGTATTGTTATAGTGTCACTTAGCAAGTCCCCTTTTGGATAAAGTATCGATATAGTCCAAAACAAAGCAACATCGCAAATTCAATGGTTTTTCTGCAAGTGCTGATATTGTACGTCAATTTCCGTGGTGCGGCGTAACGTTCTTTATTTCTTCCGCTGCCTTCAGCGAACGTTTTTCTGGCTTACTGGAGTTTACGCAAAAGCGCAAAGACGAAAAAACGCAAAAACCGAGGGAGTAACCATTATTTTCATCGCTGTCTTTTCCTGATCAACCAACGCACCATTTCCATGAAGACCGTGAGTTCTGCCGAAGACAAACAGGGCGGCCCAAACTGTAGCAACCTGTAGGCCTACATGTATTTGGTCTACGGTAGGCCTAGCTACACGTTATTTCCCCCAATTTTACCAAACTAGGCAATACCCGTTTGGTGGCGGAACTGCTAAATTCATGCGTCATTATAGGAGCGCTTGGTGGAGGTAATGCGAGGTTTAGATCTGGTCCGACTCCGATTCCCGCTCTGACTCTGAGGTGCAAAATTTCGGATTTTTCAAGTTGGAGATAAATTTACCACCCAGGAGAGTTCTGTTTGTTCTCCTGGAATGAGTAAACACCATTGCTTTGGAAAACCCCGTTGTATTGGATGACGTAGTTCCCAAAAAGGAATCCTCTGGAGTGGGAGTCGAGACTCGGAACGTAATCTGAACATCCCTAATGACGTCATCCCCGTTCGAGTGGCGTAATGACGTCATTCCGCCGCACATGACGTTGCCGACGTCACGGATGACGCGACGGCAATCTCGGTGACGTCATGACGTCAATAGGCCTGACTAGCATTGTTATTTTCGTTAATATCTTAATATTTCAAAAAACTATAAGTGATATCAAAATTCGGGCTTCGTAAGGACACTTCCCAGGCCCGTCTGCACTTGCATACCAAGTTTGGCGGCGATCCGTTCATTAGTCTCGGAGAAAATCGCGAACAAACAAACAAACACACAAACGTTTGTTTGTCAAATTTTAGTAGGATGATGTCCCGATAAATTATCGCTGGATCCGTCATCTCCTCGAAATGTGCATTGTACACGAAGGATTTTCCTTGTATGTCCTGTTGATGCCAAAAGTTATGTGTCGAAACACTTCAGCAATTTATTTCACTAAGAAATGTAGGCCTTTTAGGCCATCGCAGGTGAGAAAGTGCACTTTGAACGGGGAAACCCGGGATTATCGATCGTCGGCCGTGACGGCCAAATTGAGGTCAACATGGCGGATGTATCCTTGACGACGGAAAATATGTCGGAATTCGGCAATGTCGCTCGACAAACACAAGCCCCCAAAATATTTTCCTTCCGTGATAGGAAAGGGTTTTAGGTGCTTATATTGGTCACACATTTATTTTTATAAAATCATCTTCGAAATATCCACTGACGGCGTCAGCTCATGGCGGCCCGAGTCAAAAGTGTAAACATTGAAATCGCGTTGGTATTTTTCGGCGGCTGCGTTTACACATGAATACTGATTACTTGATTATTATTTTGTGATATTTCGATGAAATATTTATTCAGGATTATAGATATGTATGGAATATTGTCAGTCAAATGACAAAGGAAGAGGAAATCACTTGATTTCACAACAAGGCCCTCTGAAATTTCGGCCAAACATGTAAACTTCGGCGATAATTTTACGTCACGGACTATAGAGAAAGTTCTGCATTCACTCAGCAAAGTGTGAGAATTTTACCACTTGAAACATCAACAAACTCTCAAAGTGTAAAATACGGCCGGAACTTCATACCGAGTGACGTCACCATGGCCACAGTGTCAACGTAGTTTCAGCCCACGGATATAATAGTGCACGTCAACAGCGTCATGGTGTGACGTCATGATGATCCCACGTGCGTGTGTAAATACTGTATAGTATGCGTTAATCGGTCGGCCCGCGAAACTTGTTCGAATGGCAAATCGTTGTATATCCGCGTTCTAGGCCAAGTTAAGTTGATTACTCATCTCTCCATACAACACCAGTGTCAATTCAAATGAATTTTCTGCTGGTGCACTCTAGCCTTTCTTGTTGTGAGTAGGCCTTGGACAACGAAGAAATGTGACACGATGGTCATTCACGCAAGAAATGAATGCAGTCGAGTAGGCCTAGCATAATGAAATTGACCCGATCACTATTCTCGCGGATGACGGGTTGATCAATAATTACCCTGAACCTGAATATTCAAGGACTTTCCATTCGAACAAGTTTCGCCGGCCGACCGATTAAAGATAATGGGCCATATTCATAAAGGGTGTTTTTCTCTTAGACGCGACTAACTAGAAAACACGCTGATTAAACAGCGGATAATGGCACGTTCACGTTAGACAGCATTTCATAAAGAGTGATTAGATTACCAGACGTTTAACCAACGTACAAAAGTAGTCACCCGCGTGCAAGTAACAAAAGAAATGTTAAACGTCCCAAGGAGCTTGTTTATCTCGCGTACAAACTGTCATTTCGCCTCAGGCGCGCTGAAGCTTCGCAATGAATCCACTCCGTATCCTCGAATGAGGAACCGGCGCGGTCTGTCCGCCGTGTGGCGCTGTTATCGATCCGACCGGAAGTGGCCATGAAATGAATTATTTTCCCTCGACCATCAGCCATTTCAGCATGACATAAAAGCACGCCCAAAATGCCGGATTACGCGTCTATGACGCTTATTGACTTGAGGGAGGAGCTCAAAAAGAGAAAGGTGAAGACGAGTGGGCGTAAAAATGAATTGATCGAGAGGTAAGCGCTGATTTAGGCCTACACCGCAGCGGCGTTCAACCATCTGTCATCCCCCATCCGCAGTTCGCAAGTGCCAGGCTAGGCCCATTTTCAAGTTTTTAGTACCAATAAAATAAGGGATGAATTCAATCATTTTAAGGACATTTAAGTTGTAAGAGGTCAGGCACATCGATCGTGTATGGAATGGATTGAGAATAAACTCATGAACTTGTATTTTGGACGTTGTATTCTGTCCGGAAATAGGCCTAGTCATCCGACAATCGAATGCACTGCACAGTACATGTAGGCAGGCCTACTGTCATCTCATGACTGTAGTGTATACGCAATATACATTTAGAATGATAGGTATTGGGGCCTAATGGACCCTGACAAAGCCTAGAAAGGGCAACTTATAATTGAAACTGTCCCCATAATGCACACCATGCAAGTTCACAGGCCATAGACAGCATGGCAGTGATAGATGCGCCCTGTAGGACTAAATGCAAAGGAAAATACAGTGTGTTGGCTACATTTCCATGTCTGATTGTAGGTAGGCCTAATCGATTTTTATTCTTGTTACATGTAGGTTGTGTTCTCTGGATCAGATGGGGGTCAGTGGTGTGGAGGACATGGAGGCTGAGTTTCACATGAGTCTCCCAGAACCATCAGCCTACAAAGACATTCATTCGGGAGTTACCATTCAACAGTTCAAACGCGATCGCATGGAGGCCTTCTTCAATGAAAATCAAAGAGTGGTAGAACCTAAGTTTCAGGACCTTTATAAGCAAAGGTGAGATATGCTCTTGTGGGAAGGTTTTGTCCATGCAAATTTAATGCCATTTGTAGGCTCTTTATAAGGGTTGTAGCACAGGTTTGGTTTATTATCAGGGCTTCAAAAACCTTTTGTTGCAGTCCGTGAACTGCCTCCAGAATATACCGTGTGGGTACAATGATCTGATTCTGAAATCTGTGGTCATTGTATGTATCTGGAGGCGACATAATAAAACTTCTTGACAGTATAGTCAATGCTCCTTTCCTCTTTCAGATTTATGAGATATATTCGGATGGCCAAAAAGGATAATGTGTTGTATATTTCCGCCAACATATGGGCCGAAATGAGGAGGAAAGCATCTTACAAGGTAGACTTCTCGATTGATGATGTTGGCGTGGTGCAGGAAAGCCAGTGTGAATGTCCTGTTGGCCAAGGTCCGTCTGCTCATTGTAAGCATGTTGGAGTTGCTATGCATGGTTTGGTGGAATTCTGCCAGTCGAAGAATGTGATAACTGAGCAGACATGCACACAGGTAATACATTTCCTGCAATGATTGTCCTCATCAATATTTCCTCTGTCCATTTTTTGTTCAATTTTGGCAGAGTATTTAAAGTAATTAAGTTATTTTCTCTCAGAGGTAGTGAAGATCATTCAGGATATGTCATGTTTTATTTCAGAAATTGCAAACCTTTCATAAAGCCCAACCTCATAAAGGATCTCCGTTAGTTGCAAACACGCTGGGAAAATTCAACAAGTCTGCCAAATGCTTCAAATACGACCCTCGCCCTGTCCCTTTGCGACGTACTGAAGGATATGCTGATAGGTTTAGGAACATCATGTTGAATTACCAGGTACACATTTTTTCTTTCTTTCAATGAGTTTCACCTTTGATGTGTTGCAGTAATTTTGTACTCTGTGGTAAATCATACGAGTATTTTTAAAAAGTTGTTTTGAAGGCTTTTCCAATCCAAAAGATTCTGAAATTAATCATGATAATTGGAGTATGTTGTTTCCTCTCCTTTGGGCTCACCTTGCTTCACAAGAAAAAAAGTCTGCATTGATATTATGCTGGCTCAAGGAAGCACTTGCAGTACCGGTATATCACATCTAGTTTTACATGTATCTTTCAGTGTCAGCATCCAGCCTCAGGTGGAAGGACGATGCCAGTACTTCAACTGTATAAGCCTGCGAACCCGTACGCACTGTTTTTGGATCACGATTACGGGACGTCCTCTGAAGAAGCTTTTGTAACGAGGGCAAAGGTACAAAGACACAGTGACTTTATAATTTGTTGCTTGATATTTAAATGCTTTATGCAGTAATCTGCCAAGACGAGAGCTTGTAGGTGTTAGGGTGACTCCAAAAAAAATGCAAATCATGTAGCTGTCCATAAAATGTATAATTCTCAACAAAACAAGACATAAATCAATACACAATTGGAATCGTTGGGGCAAAAAATTTGCAATTTTGGTTTTGTGTCCTCTCTTTAGCCACTGTGTAATTTTCTTGAATACTCCTTTTGAAAGATAAAAAATTGCACTATTTTTATTTCAGTTGCATCAAATATCTCAGACAGATCAAGAACAGACAGAGATGCAGACAAGGGGACAAGCTGACAATAGCACTTGGAAGGAGGTCAGGGCATTGCGCATTACTGCTTCTAGGTTTGGGGAGATTTGTCGCGCCACAGAAAGGAAGGATATGGACAAGATGGTGGATTCAATCATAAGTCCGAAGACATTTACAAGCAAGGCAACAGCACATGGGAGGAAGTATGAGAGTGTAGCTGTTGAGGCCTTTGAACAGTTGAAGGGGACAACATCTGAGTGTGGTATCTTCATCTGTCGGGAACACCCATGGCTTGCGGCCTCGCCTGATAGAATTGTTGATGACAAGGCCATTGTGGAAATTAAATGTCCATTTGTAGCAAAGGACCAACCAATAAATCCCATCACGGTGCCGTACCTTCAAAGTGGAGAAAAGGGTCTTGAGCTAAAAAACAATCACATTTATTATTACCAGGTCCAGGGGCAGTTGATGTGTGCTGAGAGAGATGTTTGCTACTTCTGTGTGTACACTCTCCAAGACTTCCAAGTAATTGAAATACAACGCGATGATGACTTTATTGAGAAAATGGTGGAGAAACTGAGGGGTTTTTACAATGAGTTTTTTTATCCACGTTTGATTGAAAAACATGTCTTCTTTGAATATGGAAAGTATTTCTAGTGTAACTATGATTGGACTCATCACGAAGCATAAACCAAGTCATGTAGGCCTTGGAACAATGCAATATCCATTTTCGGATGGGAGAGACTAGTGGACAGCCATTTATTGGTGTTTTATGAAACCTGATGGTTTGCTTGTTGAAATCCTTCACATTGTGAACAGCTCTAGAGTGAACTTTCTTTTTGGTCTGGGTTTTTACCGTATTGGTACGTAATGACAATCCATAAGAAACAGTATCTCTAGTCAACATGTATTGTTATCATCATTAATCATTTTGTTATAAATTTATTTTTTTACTGTTAATATCATTCCTATACAATGTACTATAGTTATTGTTGTTTCAAATACATGTCTCTATTAAATTTTATTGATACTCCTTAAAACATTGTCAGATGAAGGTGAAAACTTCATGTAGGCTATTCTCATGTAAAGTGCTTTTCAAAATGTCCAGTCATTTTTGCACTCATTTTACCTTGCAATGGAACCTTACCACAAATCACAAATTGGTCACTTACCTGTGCATGTTGATTAACGGTTGGCCGACTTCTAATGGGACCTTGTTCAGGTCTATACTGTGATTCAAGATAATCTGATTGCAATTTGTGGTTTGTGGTTAGGTTCCATTGCAAGGTAAAATGAGTGCAAAAATGACTGGACATTCTGAAAAGCACTTTAGAGTCTACCTTGCCTTAGTCGAATCTGTTTTGACCAATCGTTTTATTTTAAACTGAGGCAAATGTTGACCCAGGTGATGGTGATTATCAGCAAGAAAAGCATGAAGTGGGTCTTCAGAACTTTAATACTTAGTTCAACTTAGGCAAAGTTCGGCTTACATCACATTGACTTAGGCAAGGTTTACTGAATGAGGAGATACCACCTACGGCTTTCATGGAGAAATAACAGCAGATATCGGTTGGTCCTCTAAATCTCATCATCTGCAAGTGTTGCATGTAATAGGACTACCATGTGGAACACGGTCGGGTCTTCATGGGAGGCTAGTGTCATGAATGAAGGTAGCTGGAACTCACTCCAAAGGTGACACCTTCCCCATATGACGGGAAACTCAAACACGCAATGCAAATCAACAGAAAACATGAATAAAAACTAAAACGTATGATAAATTGATTATAGAATAATCCGAAATGGACATTTATTACAAACATGAATATTACAATGGGACGCATTTCTAAACCAGTATCACAATACTCTCATCACCCTATCACAATCTACGGTAATGTCAAAACCAGGCCATAGAATTCAATGACCCCCTATCACAATCTATGTCAAAACCAGGATATAGAACTCAGTGACCCCCTATCACAACCTATGTCAAAACCAGGATATAGAATTCAACTGACCCCTATGTCAAAACCAGGATATATTATTCAATTGACCCCCTATCACAATCTATGTCAAAACCAGGACATAGAATTCAATGACCCCCTATAACAATCTATGTCAAAACCAGGACATAGAATTCAATGACCCCCTATCACAATCTATGTCAAAACCAGGACACAGATTTCCAATGACCCTACAATGTATCACAATCTGTCAAATTATGCCAATGTTGCCATAGCAAGCATAGCAACAACCTATCAATCATCAATACCAAAATGACTAGCAAAAGATGAAAATGACTTGACTTGGGAACCTTTACAGTAATCAAAGTACTTGCTGACTAATGTATCTTTATAGAGGTTATAAAATATGCAATAACATTTAACAAATGCACCAAGAGAGACACTAAGGGTATAGAACGAAAAATCTTGTTTGCCGTCCACCAACTCTTGTGTCCCGCAAGAATAAATGATAATAATATGTCTAGCGACTCCAAAATACATGCATGTACTCTGATCACGAAATACGGTCTGTAGACAACTATGGATACTGAAAAATGACGGTAAACCGGATTAATCATTCTTGTGGCCTAACAATAAGATTTATGATGTAAACACTCCTTGGGAACACATACAATACCCTTACTGAACCAATGCTTCATTGTAACCTTGGCATCTGAACTATGCATTTTTTGGTACAATACAGTCTCTGAAATTGCACAGAGTGAAGACAACTTGGATGATTTCAGATGCTAAACCAGATTCAACAAGATTCATTGGTTCAGTTAGGATTTTGTATGTCTTCCCCAAGCCTATCAACCTCTCAATATGTACTCTCTTACTGGCTATTTTGCGATCATTTGTTACACAAGCAACAGACATTCGATTTTTTTTTTGAAAAACGTTGGAATGTTCAGCCCAACTTGGCTGGGGATGAAGAGATCTTCACAGTTAAAACCTTTATCAGCCATAACCTCATCACCAGGATCGCATTGGCGAGGCAAGTTAGATCTTTCTATGACCTGGCGATCACTGGTAGCCCCACCGAAAGCTGGAGATACATAACTCACCAGTCCACCTGGGGTCCCTCCAACAACAGTCTTAACCGTGTTCCTGTTCTTATACGAAGAAAATGTTGCCTGTTGGGCGACTGCTTTCCCTGGTTTCTTGACAGGACATTCAGCACCGTCTAAGATCACTCTAGTTTTTGGAAATTTGGACTTAAAATCTGATGGAGTAAAAAAGTTTACAAGTTCCTTCACCGGCCACCACTCCACCTCCCTCCACTGGCAGTCCATGTAGTTTACCCAAGTTATAAATATGTTTGATACAGTTTTCTCAGAAATCCCGAACCAAAAGGCAATCTCCTGGTTTGCTGAATGGCGCCGAAGTTTTATAAGGCACAAAAAGAACTGGTCCTCAACTGCAAGATTTGGTCTGTCACCAGAGTGGTACAGCAGCTGATATGCTGCAGGGCCCAGAGAGTCCAAAACCATTCGGAATTTTGCATAATTTTCCAAACCCGTGTAATAATGTAGCATGTGCTCTGGAAGTGATTTTGCGGAATACAGCTGGGATGAATTTATGGTTTGAGTCGAATCATCCACTCTTCGTCCAAGTTCTTCTCCTGAAGCATTGGTCAGACCTGAAAAATAATGAAAAATGAACAGTTTACTCCCACTAAGGTGCTGTATTTTGAGGTAAATTTGACTCTTTATAAAATCCTTCACCAGGCCATTGTTTGAAACATGAATAACCAAGAACACCCTGTCATTCAGGATGCAAATGAGGTTGGTAGCTCCAATTTATAAAATCACCACTCCCATCAGCAATTTTCACAAGACTACACACTGAATAAACCAACCTTCAATGCCATCATTAACTTGTATGACATCCTGGACTTCACACTCAGCTCCTAAGTCTTGAATCACAGCAAGGCCTTCCTTGAATCTCTTATTTTCATTCTCCTCCAGCTTTTGCCTCCTCTTTACCACACGGTTTGCCCTCTCTATAGCTGATGGTGTAGCAGCCTTGGACCATTCAAACACATTAGGCACAGCCCCGTGCCTCAGTTGGCGCTTGCTAGGAACACAGCCTGAAAGAAAAAGATCAAGTATTAGCTAGGCCCTCTCAAATCAATAAATAGTAAACTAGTATACTAGGCCTAGTAGTACCAGGGGTATCTAATAAAATTGGCCATCTAGTGCTAGCGGCAGTAGTAGTCCAGTAGTGCAGTGGAAAATGCCTGCAGTCTCTGCACAAGAGGATGGCACAGGACGATACACTGGGATAGGGAGGGTCCATTCAGACAAGGCATGCCGCCTCCTCTCCAGACCAGGCTCCGATGTTGTCGACACTCTGAACTCCCACTGAAATGCACTGTTGCACTGTTGCCCAGCGTTGACTACTGTGTGCTGATAACAGGCCAACAGCATGATGGCATAGGCCTACATGCTTTTATATGGTACATGTATGTAGGCCTATCGGCCAAGCCAGTGCATCCCACTGGCACTGGCACTAGGCCTACACATGTAGGCCTTGTGTGCATTGTAGGCCTATGGAAAAGTAGGCCTACATGTAGGCCTATTTCTCTTAGACGCGACTAACTAGAAAACACGCTGATTAAACAGCGGATAATGGCACGTTCACGTTAGACAGCATTTCATAAAGAGTGATTAGGTTACCAGACGTTTAACCAACGTACAAAAGTAGTCACCCGCGTGCAAGTAACAAAAGAAATGTTAAACGTCCCAAGGAGCTTGTTTATCTCGCGTACAAACTGTCATTTCGCCTCAGGCGCGCTGAAGCTTCGCAATGAATCCACTCCGTATCCTCGAATTAGGTGCAGACGAAGCATGGGAAGAGGCAGAACGAAGGCAGCCTGTTGATTTGCGTGTTTATACAGGTCATACAAATCCAGGAATCACGTGCTACAGCATCCCATGCCACTTGCTTCTTCTGATTGGCTGTAGCATCTGAACGTTTGTTTTCAATCACATCTGTCCGAATGTTTCAGCCTCAATTAGCCACATCTGCTGATTGGCTGCAAAATTGTCAGCTCGTTTTTTCGACATGTTGGGCTGTTAAGCCAAGTTCATACTTTTGACGCAAAACCATCGGCGTCCGGCGCGCAATCAAAATCCACGGTGCCATGCATGACCGGGACGCGAATTTTTTTTCCTAACCGGTATAGATTCCTAACCAGTATATCCATTACGAAATGAAATTAACAAAGTGAATGGCGGATTAATGATAGGGTAAGTGCAAGGGTCAGGGTTAGTTTTGGGAGTAGTATTAGGATTAGGGTTCAGATTAGGATTAGGATTAGGTTTTGCTATACAGGTTAGGAAAAAAAGTTGGTCGTAATGGATATATTGGTTAGGAAAAAAAAGTTCGCGACCGGGACCTTTGTTCTGACATGTTACGTACTTCGTTACATGATCTTTCAGTGACTGAATGCCCGCAGCAAGAAAATCGGTGATTAAGCGGGGATTCCCCCCCCCCCACAAGTCCGACATCCCACATATCCGACGTCCCACAAGTCCGACATCCCACAAGTCCGACATCTCACAAGTCCGACGTCCCGCAACTCCGACATCCCACAGGTCCGAAGTACCACAAGTCCGACATCCCACAAGTCCGAAGTACCATAAGTCGGAACTCCCAAACCCTTCTTGTCGGAGTTATTGGATGTGGGACTTATGGTACTTCGGACTTATGATACCTTTCTCTGAACGTCGGACTTATGATACCTTTCTCTAAACGTCGGACTTGTGGGATGTCGGACTTGTGGTGCTTCGGAATTGTGGTACATTTTTAAAGTGATTTTTCCATTGTCGGACTTATGATACTTCGAACTTTTGGGATGTCGGACTTGTGAAGTGTCGGACTTATGGAGGGACACCTAAGCGGGAAGTTAGACGCGGACAGATAAACGGCCGATCATCTCTTGTTGTGAATTGCGATCATCAAGGTTGTTTATCCACGCGCGTACAAACCTGTTTTAACCAGCGTACAAAAGTTATCCGCGTCTAGGCTAATCGCGCGATGATCTATGAATACGGCCCAATGTATCACGGGTATTTTCGTGGGCCACGAAATTCATTGTTTATTTACATTTTGTTTGTTTATGTCCAGGCTTTCTTTGTCTTATGAGCAATTTGTTGGTGTTGATTCCAAAAGTGTTCATTTTGGTGGGTTGGCATGCCCCAAAAGTTTACAAACATTAAGGGCCATATTCATAAAGGGTGTTTTTCTGTTAGACGCGACTAAAGGCCCATTTATACAGAGCGCGACCGCGACTGCGACCGCGACCGCGGCACCGACCGCGGCAGCGGCTGTGTATAAACGAAAACGCCGTGGTTGCCTGGAAAAAGTGTCGCGCGGCATTTTCAAAAATTTCGCTCTGGAGGCAATCTCTGCGGCATGCCGCGCGACCAAAATTTTGGTCGCGGCCGCGGTCGCGTTGTGTATAAACGTTCCCATTCATTTTACATTTGATCAATCCGATGCGGGTGCCGCGGTCGCGGTCGCGGTCGCAGTCGCGGTCGCGCTCTGTATAAACGGGCCTTAACTAGTAGTCCATTTGCCAAACCCGATTTTCGGACATAAGGTTGCAATAGGGTCCGGACGCAATTTTTTTGCATTTTCTACAACTTCAAGGTCCCCTGTACCAGAATCCGTCTGATGCCACTTTGGCATCATTGGGCAATTTGAAATATTGCGGTTTCCATGGGAACCAGTGGTGAAAATCGGGTATTTCGGTCATAGCCTTTTTCTGAGGACTTAATGGTGATATTTTAACCGCTGAAATGGCTAATCATATGTTTGAAGACATGATCTTGCTTTTCAGATTATCAGCGAATCCAAATATGGTCAAGGTCATTGTTAAAGGTCAAGGTCAAATCAAAATTTGGCAAATTTTCGCCGAAAATTATTTTAAGCCGCTCCAAGATGGCGGCCATTCCAGGGTATTTTGTCCCGGGCTTCCGGGCTTAGCCTTTTAAAAAATGTCATCAAACTCTCCCAATGCCCTACGCGCTTGATAAAAATATCTTCAGGATTAGTAGCTAGGGCCCAAAGCGTTCGGTATAGCGGCCATCTTGGAATCCAATATGGCGGACATGTGACGTCATTTCCGATGGCACCATTCGATTCGGCGACCCCGAAAATGTGGGCATAGGTCTTGGAATTATGCTTCTATCTCTGTTAGAATTCGAGATATGTGGGAAAAGGTGTCCAAGATGGCGGCCATATTGGAATCCAAGATGGCGGCTCTCAGGGGGCGATTTCGTCGGGGCTCCTGTCCTCAAATCAAAAGATATGGTGAAATCTACATCTGTGCCAAATTTGGTGTTTTTATCACAAAATGAACGATGGGTCCTCCCTACTATACCGCCTTAGGCGACGTCATTTTTTTCACAATTTGACGTGACACTGGAACCTCATATCGGATGTTTTATAATAGTCCAGTCAAAATACTGAAAGACCCATAAAAAATTGCAACAAAAGGTTTTTCGGTGGTTTTCGGTGGTATTCACCATGGTGAATAACATATTAAAAATCGGCCAAAATCGGACAACAGAAAATGTGGAAAAACTCGGTTTCCATGGCAACCGATGTTAAAAATCCCTCTTTTTGTAAAAAGTTGTTTAATCATGTCATAAAAATCGTATTTCTTTGGTTGAAGTGTCTATTCATAAGTTATCATACGTTAGCAAGCGTCTTGGCATGTTGTCATGGTGAAAAAAGGTCAAGGTCACGTAGAAAGGTCGAGGCAACTCAGGATTTTTGAAAATCGATGCATTCGAAATACTAGTAGTCCACATCCTTATGTCGTTCTGCGGAAACATCGTGAAGTCGGCGTCCAGAATTTCATCGCGCGTCGGACGCCGATGGTCGTGCGGCGAAGTTCGCCTTTGAAGTAGGCGTTAGCCTCCTCCGCTGATCGGCTGCAAAATTGTCGGCTGATTTTTTCGACATGTTGGGCTGTTACTGATTATGCCTGGTTCATACTTCGACGCTCGACCATCGGCGACCGACGCGCGATCAAAATCTGGATGCAGACTTCGCGGAGGTGATTCATATTCCAGTTTTCTTCAGCGACAACGACACGTTATGAAATGACTCGTGATCGGATGCCGACCAAATCGTGCGACGGGGTCGGCGCCGAACGTGAGATCGTGCGATCGGCCCTCGACGACGGTCGTGCGGCGGAGTAGGAACTAGGGTTAAGTAACTGTCTGAGAGGCCTATGGTGCCATCCATGACCGGGACCTTTGTTCTGACATGTTACGTACTTTGTTACATGATCTTCAGTGACTGGGGAATGCCCACACCAACGAAAATCGGTGATTAAAGCTGAACTGCATGCATAAAACCAGGGCCTCGCACGTTTTTAAAAAACGCCCGCGCCACAGCGCGGGCAGTGCCTGAAATAACTTGGNACACGGCGCGTTCTTGTCGTACGTCTCTGTCGGCCGACACACTCGTACGACAAAATCGGCTCTGCGGATGTCGACAGGTCGACCTTGCGATGGCACAGAACAGGCGCACGCTGACTTTTCTGGATCACTTTGCGTCTGAGGCACGACAGCGTGGAACAAATCAGTCGCCGATCTGGTGTGACATGACTGTAGTTGCGTCTCAGTTACGACGATAGGGATCAGTCGCCGACCAAAAAGATCATGAATCGCAGGAGTTGAACCTATTCAACTTCTGTGTCATCCCGACGGGCGTAAACCATTCGCAGGTGACCTGAACACGGTTACGATTCCCTGCGCGCTGATGCTGTTTGTTCCACGATGATCGACCCATTTTCGTTTTTGTGACCTGTCAGCGAGTTATATAGGTGTCGTCACGGCCCAATTTAAATTCAATGCATTTAGCGGGCCCAGTCATTATCGATCGAGCAGCAATCACGTAGATTTTCCTGTACATTGGTCCGCTAAGACTTTGCTGCCATCTGTTGGCAATATGCGCGGCTGACTGCTCCTATTGGTGGAGGTTGGAAAAAGAAGAGTGTCCTTTTACACTGTCATTTTGTTCTTTACTTTCTTTGAGTGTCATTTGAGTAAGAAAAGTTTGGGGTTTTAACCTGATGGTGTAGGTGGGTTCCTTGTGTTGTACATTATTGCCCAGAGCTAATAATGCCATACACAGTGTATATTGCATTCTCCTCTCTAATCAATAATTGCTGTCCAAGCCCTGTGACTGCATCTTGTGCGTCTGTCTTCATCATCATTATACTATTTCAGATTTCTTGAAGCCAAAGAACAAGAAAACACAAAAATTGACACACAAAATGATAAATATCAAGAAGTCAACTTCCAGAATCTTACGAATTTTCGACCCTCCTTAGGCACTTTTCAGTTGGAGAGACATGTGGTCTCTCCAACTGAAAAGTGCCTGAGGAAGACCCCGGTTGGGGTCGAAAATTCGCAAGATTCTGGAAGTAGATTTCTTGAAGCCAGTCATTTACATTCTAGGTTAAAATTCCAGGAATAATGCAGGCCTATTGCCCTTCAGTCAACCATACTTCACTGACTGCCACTGAGGTTAGTCTGGTTCTGCCACCCAATAACAGATGGCACTGATGCAGTTTCTGTACCACTTGAAAAGGGCAGCTTTCAAAAGTGTCATTCTGTTTTTTGCAGCAGAACCAATCTAATGATTAGGTATGATGCTCTGCATGAGAGGCCAAGTTCTGTCTATTCCATGTCTCCATGGTGACAGGAAAACCATCTTTGCATGCATGCATGGACAAGTCGGTCAGGACATGGACAACTGTAGTTTTATGAATAGGCCTATGGGCCCTGTCCCTGAGGGTCACCAAAAGGGTGTATTTCCTTTGGATCTGCTGAGGGGACAGAAGAAGACCCCAGAGTTCATTCTGTCCTTGGTAGTCTCCTTGATGTGACAGGCCTCCTGGCTCATCAACCAGTCACATTGATGAAGATGATACACTTCAAGGGGAGGCCATTTTTACCCCTCGGCCCGCGGGCGGCCCGAGGGGTATTGTCGTCCCCTGCGGTGTCCGTCCGTCTGACCGTCTGTCCGTCTGTCCATTGACGACGTTACCACTCTAGCACGTTCAAATTAAATCGGATTTTCCTGATTTTTGGTTTAAAGGTATATGTATGGGTCGTCCACGAACCTATTGATTATCGGCCGAATCGGACTTTCCATTTGGCCACCAGGGGGCGCTTTGCGAAAACGACGTTCTGCGACCAACCACAGATGGTCACAAGTTTTTGGTCATCTGTCTTCAGCAATGCAATGTTCAGTGAACACATAAATCAATTTACACCCACAGCCGAGGGGTCTTAAGTGCGCATAGCACGGTATTTTTTTAAAGAATAAATGTATTCCATGTTCAATGCTTTTGGGACGCCCTGGAGAGTGGGGCTCATTCTATATAAAAATCGAGAACCGAATATGTTCTCGAAAGATTTGAACAAAAGTTTGTATGCGTTTCAGCATTTTATTGAAATTGAGGAAAGATACAGCATTGAAGACGACACGCATGGTGGTAAAAATATTTACACTAAAAGATCATGACGTTTGCGTCCTTAGGTAGGTCGCTTTAATGCTTAAGCGCTTTTCTTCTTGGCGGCTGCCTTCTTTTTGGGTGCGGCCGTCTTGGGTGCGGCTTTCTTCTTGTCACCTCCCTTCTGTCCAACTAAGCTCTCCTTCTCAACGGGGCAGTGGTACTGCAGTTGGTTGAACATCCAGACGCAGTCGCAGTTCTTGTATTTGTTGCCGTTTCGCCTGATGGTCAGGTTGGTGCTGCCGACTGGGACGCAGGCCGCTTCCTCCTTGCCCTTCTTGCTCAGTTTGAGGGTCTCGCATTCTGGAAGATAAAAGTTTTGAAATTAGGAACAAGTTTTAATCAAAAATCGCGAGTCAACTTCTGATGAGAACTACATGTATAACTTGGTCATCGTCGGCTCGGGCGGGGCCATCTCCTCCCCAGACATACGTCCACGGGAGTTCAGTAGGACGACTCTCCGGGTCCATTTGGCAATCAAGTTCCTCTGAAGAGATTACAAAGCCTGGAGTACAGAGAGTTCCTTACCTAGCTTGACGGGGATGTTGAAAGCGCCACCGGGGGTGACAGCGCAAGTCCAGATGATGCATCTGCTCTTCCACACCTCTCCAGCCTTGAAGGTCTTGTGTAGGTTCTCATCCTCGCACTCCCTGGCGTAGAGGAACACACTCCTAGCGTTCACTGGAACGGAAAGTTCATGGTCAATGCAAAGAAAAACTCGGCAATGATGTGCCAAAGATACTATTAGTAAGCAGCAAGTCTTGCCAAAGACAAGCAGCAGCGGTATTGCCAAGTATTGCCAAAGACGGAGAAGCAGCAAGTGTTGTCAAAGACAAGCAGCAAGTCTTAAGGCAGTCGGCACGCTGTTTTGCCACACTCGATCGGCACGATGTCCGGATCGTAAAGACGGGCGGACATCACCGTGTTCCATTCGTCGTGACGTCTGGACGGATTGTCCCTTCGATGACGTCACCAAGCAGGTCGAACACTGACGACATTAAAGGGAACATCTCACCCAGCATTTCGATATATTAAAGGGAATGTATTGTCCAAACATTCTCATTAATCAAAGGCACCATGTGGCGATGACAAGATGTTGATGACATTAAACCGAAACTCCCAATGGGACGAATTAACTGTAATGAGCGTCTGCTCATAAAGTGGACATTTAATTGTTCTTACCTGCCAGGACCTTATCGTAGGATGCTGGAAAAGATAGAAAGTAAATTAAAAAATGGTGACTGGGCCATCTATCAGATCAGAGATAAGGCTTGAGAGCAAATAATTAATCCTGTGGTAAATTAATTATTAGAAGTCGATCGAAATCGGCCGCACCATAAATTCCTGCGCCAAATTAGATCGCCTTCGATAAAGTGCATTTGTCAACTCGGAGCTCGAAACTGTGTTCCAGTTTTCCGAATGCGAAAACGTTGGCGATCCGTCGTTATCGTCAGAAGAGAGTTCTAAACCAGTATATTGTGACTTGAATTCTCAACTTACTTTCGGCGAAAGCCAGGCCAGCCACGACCCCGAATACGGCGAGAAACAAAGAAGTCTTCATCGTGTATCTGAAACGACAGAAATTGAAAGACATCAGGGAATCTCACCGCTGTATGCGACAGGTTTGCAGTTGATTGCGGTCATCGGGTTTGCGTAGTTGCGGTCATCGGGTTTGCGTAGTTGCGGTCATCCTAAAGTCGCCAATTTTTGAGATGCGGTTCAGTCCACTCGACCAATCCATCTCTGAGACTTCCTCTCAAAAACCGCGTCATAAGCCGTGCGTCGATCCTTCCGTCGTTTTCCTGACCAGGGAGGTATCGGTGCCGAGTGATGTGCCCTGAATCTCTCGATGTCGCTGAGACGGATGAGACGTCTCGCGAAATGAAACGTCTCGCGGTCGTACAATTTGGGCTCCGGCGAATTATATTCCCTAGAATATGTGAAGTGAATCCATGAATTGGAAAAGGACAGCGGCAAATCGGATCCTACCGTTCCTTTAGACTAGACCCCGAGTGGGTTGCTCCGTTTCAGAATGTCTGTCCGTAGGCCGTTTCAGAATACGTCCAGTATGTGCGGCTCAGCTTCGCGAGTGCGAGAAAGGGACTGAGAGCTCCACGCGCAGGCCTGTAGCCACTAATGACCGGCCACAGGTGCCGCTGAAAGGGCCTAGTGCTCATTAGCCCCTTTTCGATATCGCGATCGATAAATCGAGAGGCTTCACGAATTCGTTCCATTAGAATAATTGGTTATTGATTGATTTTCAGGTTTTGCCAGATCAATAATCACAAATTTCCATGTAACGTGTCCATCTAATGCCTGCATCCACACCGTCGGATGGTATCCAAAAATTTGTGTAAAACAGCATATGCCTAGGCCTAGAAATTTCATCACACAAAGACAGCGATCTATGAGACACTATTGAGTAAACGGGGACCGCGTATACTGTAATGTCTCCCGAGTAAGATCGCAAATGCAAATGGAACCTTAGGTAGGCCTACCGGATATTTGAATGACAATGCATTGCTCTCAGAGAGTGGATTAGTTTTGGTGACGCAACCAAAAGATTCGCCTTTCTATTGTTCAGTATCCCCAAGAACAGTTCATGGGAAACGTCCGTCTGTCTGTCCAGTCGAAGATTACGCCTTGTTAACACGCGCAGGGCGCGTGGGACGCGATGCGGGGCGAAGCGACCTCGCTGTCCCTCGGTAGATGCGGGCGAATAATTCGCTAATGACGAGTGTTCTAGGTGTCTGTTTGACCGTGAGAGAACCGTCTTTATCACGACACCGTGTTCTATCCCACTTTCTTTAATCGGCCCCATTTTTCGCTGCGCATGAGGTCCAATGTTCCGCCGGCACCTCATTAGGCAAGCATGCAGTGAGTTCTAAGCGAAGCGACTTTCGGATTGGTTGGCAAAACTGAAAAACCGCTTCGCTTCGTTCCGCTGTGCTTCGTGTGCTAAATCATGAAAATGGAAAGAAAGTGAAGAACGTCGCCGGCGCGTCGCGTTTTGTACAGGGCCTGGGGGAAATATGTCCCACAGAAAGTGCCCGGGGCTTACAAATTGTTTCTTTGGTCCTGTTCGAATGAATCAACATCATCAGCAGCCATATGGGACACTTTCTAGCGACAAATTGTCCATTTAGACCGCTAAGCCTACATAAGAAGAGAAATATTTGAAATGGTAGGATGGAAAGGCGCGCTTTGACTGGGGTAGGGGAGGCGTGATTTGACGAGGTGTGTAGGGGGGAGAAGGGGTAATAAAGGGCGAAAAATGAACAATTCGAGGATGAAAATTTCGCCGTTTTGTGTGCCAGGGATTTCATGGGAAATGATTCTCTGGGGCATCGCTAAATCGGAATAAAGATGAGCAATTTGACTTTCTGATTAGGCGACGCGTCAATCTTTGGTGAAAAGAGCAATTATTTAGGCCTGAACACTTTCAAATTGAGAAAATTCGTTTTCTTACCTTTCCCAGGAGTGTCTCAGCCACAGTAGTCTCCAAACGTCCAAGCAGCTTACTAGGAGATCACACTGGGAGCAGGTTTTATTTGAATGACGAATCCTCGTGTCCAGGTCGTAGAGGAAGTTGATGGTAATGTCGGAGTGCCTACACCAATGAGGCGTCAGCTGGAGGAGACGAGGTTGAGTTCCATCTGCCACAAGCAATTCGTGATCGATTGGTTCCTATCACCAGAACTAATGATGAAGATGAGAGGGCCTATGACGTTGACACGTGTGTGAAAACTGTAGCCCACGTATAGCAAATATCTTGGCATGTATGGTCGGCTGAGTTTTTGAACTTCTTTGCCAACACTTTAAAGAAATAAACGTATGAGAATCACCCGTTTTTTTGCAGTGACTGTCTTTGACATGAGATTTCATTTAAACATCCCTGGTCACTGCTCGTGTGTATCTATTCCAGTTGGGAAGTACCTTGAACAAGGACGCAAGGTCTTTCTCATTTCCTTACATCATCGAGCACCGAACCACTAAATCGTCATCAGAGGTATTGTCATGGGGCGCGGGGGGGGCAGACGTCCTCAGGGTGAATTGTCGGGGGTGGGGGTGGAGTGGGGGTAAACATCCTGAGGGTGAATTGTCCTGGGTGAAATTGTCTGGGCAAGTGTCGGGGGGGGGGGCAGTGTTGGGGAGGATTGTCGAGAGGAAGGTGGTATTTGTCAGGGGACAGTCTTGGAGATTTGTCCTGCCATTCTTTTTGTGACCTCGTCATTTCGTGATTCTGTCTCAGTCTGTATTTATCAGATTATTCCTTCTTCCTTTCTGTTAAATCACCGTATTTATTCTTTAATCCTATATTTGGTCGTTTCACAAGAAGAATGGATTCAACTGGGGATCGAACCCAGAATCTCGGGCACTGATGATGTTTCCATGACGACGCCTCTTTGTCATCCCAGGGTCCTCTTTGATTCCCTGACGGATGCGCCAGACCTGTGGGGTTAAACAGTCTCTTGTATGAGTTATTGCTGATATAGGCCTATTGGATGGTTCTATCAATTTCTATTTCATCATCCATTTCTGGTATGCATAGCTTTACCAATTACCACCAGGCCTATCCGCCTCCATGTATCAGGCTTGAAAGATGGGCTCTTGATCGAGATTCTATAGGATCGGCTTCGGGAAGTGGACAAAATAATTGGATATTTACCACAGCAATCATGATCAAAATCAATACTTTTCTACCAACATGGGCTGCATGGGCCTAGCTGTATATTGGTAGATGACTGACAGGCCATTGTCCGTCACCCCTGTTCGTTCAAGTAGGCGCTGTACGCATGCATCCCGAACGAAATGCAACCTAGAATGGTCGATGTCATGTTGTTGGATGACAAGAATTGGACCCTCCAGAGACCCTAAATCAGATATTTCAATAGGTATTTCAACAGGACACTTTTCCGAGGGCAAGATTTCCTACCACACCGGCGGGACGCATCTAGATTTACTGTTGGTGTGATGACGGGGATGCAGGTTTGCGGTTTCCTCCGGCTAAATGGGCTCAAAATTCTGCCGGATTTATGGAATCTGCTGCCCTGGGTTAAACATGAGTTACTTTTGTCACATGAAGTGAATTTATCAATCAAACTCATCCTTTGGCTCGGCCAAATAGGAGTAAAGTGGTGCCGCCGTCTTTTTTAGCGCGCGACCACGCCCATCCACGTGGTCAACCTTCGTTCCGTCAATGAAAGCTCAATTTTATATGCACCCACGCGAGCAAGTTGTTTACATCCGGGACCTCTGTCGTCAAAGCAAAGCGTCCATAGTTCTGTAGCTTCTGCTCTTCCGCCGATATTCTTTCCCGATATTTAATGAAATAAAGCACAGATTCCGAAACAAAAAGTAGCAATCATGAGTAGTATTCTCAGCGAGATGGACTGGGATGAAGGCTTCGCCATGCCCGTGGCGAACGCTGAGAACAAGCTGCTTGAAGATGAGGTTTGTAAAGTTTCGCCGTCTCCACAGAAAATGTACTGTGCACTGAAGTACATGTACATGTGCATGTGATGTGTGTAATCAATGCAATGCCATGGGATGCATGAATGGCTGGAATAATAAGCCAAATGATGCACTTGGCCTGTGAATGAAATGAAGTCATACATAAAAGGATGGGCCTAGTGGTGATGAAGTGTCATTGACATTGTTGTAGCCTGTAGCTAGCTAGGCTAGGACCTAGCCTGCGACAGTCGTACGAGTGCTGTCGTGCTGACAAAAAAACTGACATCAGGCCTATAGACGGGTTGCATTCTGCTGTTTTTGTTTACAAAATGACGTCATCAACGGCGCCAGTTTGCGTGCGCACGTCAAACAACGTAACGTCATTGGTGGAACAGGGCGCCAATTTGCGCACGCAGCATGTTTACATCGTGTGATGACGTCATTGAATATCCATCTATTCATGACATTGTCAACAGTAGCCTTAGCCCTAGGCCGTAGGGCCTAGGCATTATATATTGACAAGTCAAGATTAAGACTGTCAAGTCAATGTAATTCATTGAAAATAAAAGAACTTGCCTGCCTCGCCTAGGCCTACATTTCATCCTAAAGGCCTAGCTAACTGCCATGACTGCAGTTGATCATTCATTTCATTGGGTACGGTTTGGCCCGCACCTTATTCCTTCCCAACTCTGAAGTTCTTTTCTGTTCATTTCAGGTTCAAAGAAAGCAGCGGAATATTGTAGCCAGTCAGAATGAACTCAGCAGCATTGAAGATCGTGTCATTGCCATGATTGAACATCTGAAACATGTCCGTCAAGAGCTACAACATACGCAGAACCTTGTCAATGCAAGAACGAAGGAAATCGAAACTGAAGATCACATGTTTAAAATAGCGGAGAGAGAGGAGGGTCGCCTGCAGCAAGAAGTCCAGAGGCTGACCAGAGATATTGAAGACCTAAAGGAAAAGAAGAACATTTATGAGGTGAGCTGTTTGGTGATGGATAATGAGACAGAAATTTGAATCTCAAATGTTGACAGTTTTTGATTGTTTGAGGTAGACTGAGAGTGACATGGTTGATGGGCAAGAGCTAGCTTTTGGGTGATGTTAGGAGTTAATGAGGGAGTTGTTTCTTTCAGAACAATATCTTCAGGTTGACCCAACGCCTTGAGGAAATGAAATCCCAGATGAATTGGGATCAACAAGCATTGGAGGCATGGCTGGAGGAGTCAGCCAGGAAAGATGAGGATGCCATGACCCTGGCAAAGTACTCTCGACAAGATGAGGGAAAGATCAAAGAGTTGTCTCTCCGCATGGAACATCTGACGGATGACTCCCAGAAAAAGAAGCGAGTCTTGGATCATGAGACGACTGACACGCTGACAGCACAGTTGGAACTTGATAAAACAGCAGAGGAGTTCCGTCGTGCTCATGCTCAGAGACAGGAGCTGATTAAACAGTGGGAGTACACCATCGAACAGATGCAGAAACGGGATAAGGAGATGGATGCACTTGCTGCGGTAGGTTCGGGTTCGTTGTCACAGAAGGGAGAACCCGCCAGGAAATTAGTTGAAGGGGTGTCTCCTGAATGGCACTGCTTTTCACCCATTATATTTTCTGTAATTGATGTGAGTTTGAAACAATTTGTTAACTTTCCTGGCATCTTTTTCAGCAATTGGCAAAAGTAAAAGAAGAAGTCAGAAACAGGGAAGAGCTGATCAAGGAAAAACAACAATTCTTGGACAATGAGATTGAAAATAACAAAGACTTTGAAAACAAAATCTCACTTGCTGAACGAAACGCTGCTCGCACTAGGATAGAGTGGAAGAATGCTGAGGAGGCTAGGGTTCAGTTTCAAGATGAGGTAAGTTCTGTCAGATTTTCACATCAGTAGCTGCAAGTGGGAGAGTTCTCTCTGGCTTAATACTTAATTACACACTTTTTTACTTCAGCTGGATGCCCTGAAGAGGACGGTTGACCGTACTGCTGTTGATCTGGAAGCGACAAGATCTGTGGTGACGCAGCTCAAACGTGAAGTTCAAGACAAAGCTCAGAAGTAAGAATCTTGTTGCATGTACTCATTCCTTGCCTCATCCTGAATATCATCTTGGAGTGTCCAATCGGTGACTCTCATTTGTGGAAGGTCATCCAGTAAATCGGAGATACGTGTGGTAAAATTGGCCGTTATTATTTCCAGGCTCCATCAAGCCCAGGAAATTCGAGAAAAACTGATTGAGAAGTTGAAGCTGGCAACCGAGGGAGAGTTAACAGCAGAAGAGCAAGCTGCGGCCATGGAAGCCATCTTGAACGAGGAGGAGAAGATCCAGAAAGAAATCGACATGGACCTCAAACGTCTGCACGATATTCAATTCCGAAAGACGCAAGATTTGTACGAGGCTCGCACCAAGGAGACGAACATGAATGCTGAAATCCAGGGGAACCGGGCTGCCATTAGGAACCTGAATGCAAAGATTGGGAAAGTTGATCACGACTCCCTGAAGCAACAAGAGATCATCTATAATCAGGATTTTGCGATCCAGCAGTTGGAACGAAGGATCAATCGCATGCAGGGAGAGCGTTCAAATGAGGAAAAGATCCAGTTAGAGGCCAAGATCCGGGATCTTACTCAGGATCTTGAGTCCAAGAATTCCACGTTTGCGCTGCTGGATATTCAGCTGAAACGACTACAGGACGATATCCGAAGAGTGAAGCGTGATCTAGAGAAGAGCGGCAAGGAGAAGGCTGATCTTACCTCCAAGATTGAAGAGCTGAACCTGTACAACGACAGCTCAGAGCGGGAATTAAAACGCCTGATCAACAGCAAGCAAGATCGTATGGTGGACGAGAACATCCTCAAGTTAGAGTTGAAGAGGTTACGTGACAATCTGTACAACCGGGCGGATGAGGTCTTGACTGAGGAGAAGAGGAAGCTACAACTTGAAACGGTAAGTTCTGTCTGTGCAGAGTTTGTTCCATGAGGTTACAGGCTAACAGGAGAAGTTTCTGTTGACTACTTTCTACAAAGCCGGTCTTTGTGACTGAAAATGCTGTAAACACATTGAATATGATTATTTCAGGCTATGAAAGAGCGACGCCATGAGATTAACATTCATAAGGACATGCTGACTGCCCAGCTACGAGCAGCCAACACAGAACGCCAACAAATCAGTTCGGAACTTCATGAGAGGATCTCAAAGATTGATAAACTTAGGAAGAGGTAGGGCCTTGTTTGAGAACAGCTGTGCTGTACTCGAGTGAAGAAACATCATCAACTGCACCAGTGCTCTTCCTTGTACTGGACAGCATGTCACAGTTGCATAACTTCATGCATTCCTTCAGACTGTGACTTCATATTGTGTTCGCTGTTTCAGGTATGAAATCTTGATGGTAGCCATGGCGCCCCCTGAGGGCGAGGAAGAGAAATCACAGGCATATTACGTCATCAAGGCGGCGCAGGAGAAGGAAGAGCTCCAGAGGGAGGGTGACGATCTCGACGCCAAGATTCGAAAGGCCGAGAAGGAGATCCGTGCTCTGGAGAACACGCTCAGGCTGATGAACAGTCGTAATGAGCAGTATAGGAAGAGTTTTAACAAGGTTACAGACACCAGTAAGTTGACTTCACATGTTGCATCTGTCACTTCTCATGTTGTGGGCTGGCAATGATGTTTAAAGACCACGAATCGATCCTAGACTTCAAAAACATCCATTGTTTTCCAGGCGAGGATATGGAAGAGAAACAGCAGTTAGATGAACAGCTTCGCGCCGTGATGGATAAGTACAAATACAAGAGACGACAGATCAGGGAATGCCAGGACGACTTGCAGACAATGAGTCATACCCTTGATAATCTGACGAGGGATGAGAAAGCTTATGTTGAGATTATCGAAGAGAAACAGGTAAGGTGGTATGAGAGTGGTGTACTTCAGACATTCAAACTTGTTGCCCGGAAAGGTTGAGATAGGTTTCCAGGAATGAAGAATTTGACCTTCAAAAAACTTCTTCCTCTTCTCTGCAGAATCGTATCCTTCAACTGAACCGAGAACTCGATGAACAGAAAGCAAAGATGGATCGTGTTGGCCGTCAGATTTCCAAGTATTCCCGTGAAGTTCGATCTGCTGCTAAATCCAAGGGCAACACACCAGATGAGCGTGACTTTGATTTGCGTGATCTTCGGGAGTTCAACAAGGGGATTATGAGACAGATTGGTGAGGTTGCTCATCAGAATCCTGACATCGCTCAGGCCGTGCAGCTTTACTTTACTCAGGTAAGTCATTGGAGGGCCTGTTCTGCTGTGCGTGAAATCCATGGCCTTCAGTTTCCGTGATCCTAAGCCTCTCTGGGTGACAAGACATGTAACTATGATTCGCAACTCACTTTCAGGCCAATTTACCAGCACCCCCTGCCCCTGGTGCCGTACCATTCAGTTCCCGTCCATCCAGTTCAAGAAGCAGTCTGTCCTCTGTTAGGAGCAGTGCGGCCAGTGCAAAGAGTTCAGCATCAGCAGCTAGTGGCATCACGCCAGTCAACATCGGTGCAGATCTAAGAGGTAAGTATTCAGTAAGTGATCAAGGAGTCGTTGTCAACTTATGACTGTATGCTAATCATAGGCATACCGGTACCTCTCTTGCTATGGGCTATCACTTGAGAAGTGGTCTCAGGGATCAAAGTTCATATTCTGAAAAAGCAGATTTTAGACCAAATGGTCATGAACTTTGAACCCTGGGTCTGCTCAGAACTCAAACCCGCTGCCTTGTTTGTCTTGGTCAACATTGGCATAGTGCATCCACTACTGAAGTTCATGTGGTTTATCTGTCAGTTTTTCTGTTTCCCTAGGTTCACCCCCGGCTAGCAGTCGCAGCAGCCAGAGCTCAGTAAGGAGTGTTGCAAGCAGTAAGAGAAGTGGGCGATAGGGATGACATAACATCTACTTGAAGACTTCAACACAAAAACTTCAATTAAACCATCCATTAATATTTCTTACTCTACTTCATCATTTGTCCATAGGGAAGATGTTGATGTGCTTTGTTTTATCAGTCAATACCGTCCTTATATTTTTTTCTCAACTGTGATAGATGTACTTTTAACTTGCTGGTGTACTCTGCCCTATTTGCATTGGTCCTTCTGATTGGATGATATCAGGACTGCCTTGCAGTCTAAAATCGGTGCCGTCTTGAGCCCATGTGGTGTGGAAAAGTGCACACGGTACGGGGTAATCGTCATTTCCGTCCGTCCCCTCTGTATGCCAAACTGAGAGTAGACCCATGCAAACTCACGGCGGGACAGACCCCAACATGACACTATGTTTGTACGATCTATTTATTGTACATGTACATGTATATTGATGTGTAAAGTGTTTTATATTCCACAAGTGTTAGATGCTAATAAACCTCAGTGGTCCAATCCCACACCTTGACTTGGACATTTTGTTGTGACTTGCAGTATTTTCAAGTGTACCGGTAGATGTGTCCTTGGAGTTCTTCCTTGGACTCAAAATGCAGTTGTATGTGACATCCTACCCCGGCTTTGTGTTGTTACAGTACTACCGGTATTTCTGCCGGTAGCCATTGGCACCATCTCCATTGAATCAAGGGGCAAACAGCCATGTTGTAGCTTGGGATCAGTGTTACAGGCTACAGAGTCCAAGGTGCCGAGCAGGGAGATCATAAACAGCTGGGTGAGATAGGGTATGCAGTACATGTGTTGTCAGGAGACATGCTACATGTATAACAAGATGGAATTGACAGAAATAAAGAAACAGACATTGCTCTTGTGTAACAAATATTTATTTACAAGCTCCATCATTTCAAAAGGACAATACACAACTTTGTCAAGCACATTTCCAGCATCTATTGGCACTGAGAAGTCCATGTCGGGATAACCCACGTATCCTATCCTAAATACCCTTCATATTGATAGCTCTGCAGTTCAAATCCCTACTCTGCCCCCCAAAATTGCAGAAGCGAGCGATTACCAGGTAATCCTTCCCCTTGACTTCAATTTATCACAAACTGCACCATGACTTTCGTTCATATTGTAACTCCTCAATGGGATTCCTCCTCGTCCCGTATCATGAATAGGCATCCTTGACTTCCGTCACTAACGAGTTGACCAGTTTTTGTAACGTTAAATCTTCATTTAGTACATCTGAAAGATGGAGAAAACAGAAAGGTGTTGAGAAAAAGTATGGACAGCAATGGTTGCATTGGTCAACAAGTGAACCAACCATGCAATAATCAGTGAGTACCCTGGTCTAAGTCAGATGTAACTATATGACCCACAAACTGCTGACACTTGTGTTGTTCAGTAGAGCGCCGACATAAAGTTCAAAATCTCACCTCCAATGATCTCTTGTGGTGGTTTTCCTCCACCATGGGCCAGCAACTTGTGACGATAATTCTCACCACTTTTTCTGAAAGCAAGTCGAGCAAAGTTAATAAGTTGTGTGAAGATTTTCTTCCAAGTGGAGTCACTATTGTGTCCTTGTCTGATGTACCAAAACATAATGTCAAATTGAGCTGGACAGCTAAGGTGCCCCAGATTATCCCATGGTTTGATTTCTACCAAAGTCCAACTGTTCTCACCTGCAAAAAGGGTCATCTTTAAACATCTTGTGCCAAATTCTTGATGCAACTGCTCTGGACAGGAGATACGAGTAGTACTTGGCACCGTAGCCAACGAGGTGGCCGAAACGAAGTTGAGCAGCCTAGAAAAGAAACACATATTTGTGTGAATGGGCTTACAACTTTCGAAATGTAAGGCACCACAACTTACTCTCTGCAAACAAAGACTTCAGCATTGTGTTGTATACATACCGTTCCCGCCACGTGAGGCACAATGAAGTACTGATTTTGGATATCTCTGAGAATCTCAGTGGTGTCACTCTGTAGTGGATGTTCTCCGTGGTATATCAGATCCATCATCGAGTACACTATCTGGAGCTGTTTTTCCTGAAATGGACAGAATCAGTGAAATCAGCACATCGAGGCTAAAGTGTAGCGACAAACAGGGTGCTTGTTGATTCAGTACTTACAATTGCTAAGAACATCTTCTTTGTGGAACACATACTTTCTAAAATGTCTTGAGGTAGGGCAGCACCAGTTTTGTAATGACGGGCAAAAGTGGAGAGAACCTGAAATTAGACAGGAGGGGTGTCAAATACGCTTGGAAAACAAGTTTAAAATCCTCTCAAGAGACAGTTGCATTGAAATACGACTCAGCTGATATCTACAATTGAAGTACCGGGTAGATATTTTGTGATGCAGAACTACATGACTTACCCGTGGATCTGAGGCAAAATATTCCATGAGGACAGACGGTACTTCAGCAAAATCCGTCGAACATCTCGTCCCAGTGACGTGTTGATATCGAGTCCTACCTAACATGGAGTGCATGGCATGGCCAAACTCGTGGAATAAGTTCTCAACCATCCCAGGCGTGAGCAGGGATGGCATCGTCAGGGACGGTGGGGGGAAGTTGAGGTTTAGGACAACGATTGGCAACTGAAATGAAACAGACAACATAGCCATGATATCGGCATTTTCCTCCTTTCACAGGATGGAGAGACTGGCATAAGTTTTTGCCCCTTGCTCAGAAATCGTGTTTAACCGATCAACCAAATTATCATCTCTCAATGCCACCGATTGTCGCTGTACTCACCTGATATCGGCCGTTTTCCAGCTCCCTCCCTCCCCGTATCGTGTAATGACAATCAATGCTCAATTTCCCAGTTCGCTCGAAGAAGTCGCAGTAGATATATCCCAGGGTTCCTTCTGTTAGGTGTACAACAGCCTGAAATGAAAAGACGGTAAAAAATGTGAAATTGTAAACACTTAGAAGATCATAAAGAATGACAAATGTGTGGGATAGTTTTACTTACAACTTTATGAACAAGATGGTGCCAGACTTCACCATTGCTGGGCTCCTCATGGACTAGGCTCACGTTGAATAAGTTTAGGAAGAGAGAGTTGAGGCCTTCCATGCATGCACCGAGAGAGAAATATGGGGAAAGGTCGGCGCTGTCCATTATGCACCTAGAAAGAAAACAATTAGACCTTAATGTCGTATATACGGTATCAGCATATGGCAATCACTTGAGAGAAGGGGCCCTTTCTGGTTCACAAACAGTACCACAGGAGGGCGATTTGACCATTGAAATATACATTGGTCCACTCCCACAATTGTCTCCATTTGGACTGAGTCTAGAATACTTACTTCTCATGTCGTGCCATTGCTGTGTAGTACGGAGGGTCCCATGGATAGACATCCTGTAAGGGAAGACCAAGTGGTCGTAAGACATCTCAAAATAACATCGACACCCTGTCAAACTGATAATTCATACTTACGTGTGCTATACCAAAATTTCACATGTGAGCTTACAAACATTTGGCTCCCTCATTTTCAGTACCTATGTTATCCAAATACTCACCTCAACCTTGCCATTGTGTTTCCTTTTTAAATCTTTGATCACATCAAGGTCCATCGTGGCGTACGTCTTCACATTCTCAGCCAGCATCTTCAGGAACTGCATCACATTTTCTGCAAGAACACATTCCTTCATTGAAATTACATGTTTGACATGATATTTATTTGTAGTATGACAGCAGGGTGAAATTTTCAAACACCACTTCACTGGTTCTGCATGAATTCGCACTCACCTGGGTTCTCAAGCATTGTGTTCTTCAGAGCACGTTCTGAATACGACTTGAATCCGACCAACTTGGCCAGCTGGTCGCGGGCCAGTAGCAGAGAGTCCAATAGGTGGTGCTGATGATCTCTGGGGTGGAGGAATATCTTGTAAGCAGCCTCTCGCACGAGGTCATTGTGATGGTCAGCAAAGAATGAGTTGATCACAACGTTGTCTCCATCAAGAGAAAAACTAGAAAATAGAGAGAAGTACTGCGCTCAGGCAGAGGCCATCTTGCCAAATTAAGGCCTACGGTCACTTCGCCTTCTGACTACACTCCTGAGGGGGGGGGGGGGGGGTACAAGTGANGAGGGGGGGGGGGGGGGTACAAGTGATTGGAACTCTTCTCTGGGCAAAATGGCACAGGCTGAATGGTGGCCTAACTAGAATTGACTTCCTTGTCAGAGAAGGCAAATCATGAACCGGAACTGAATTCATGCACGTACTTACCAATGTTGTAAGTGTTCTGGTAAATATTTCTTCTCCATCATGTTTGGAGCCTGACATCCTTGTGTGAAGAAAGTCCCAAGTTCTAAGATGCTGTTGTTCAACTGAACATATCTGTCTCTCTGGAAGACAAGTGGACTGAATTCAACTGAAGAGTAAGAAACTTACACTGCTTCCTCCCTTTCTAGGAAAGCCACGGGCATAATGGACTTAGTTTCATATCTTTTGCCTAAACTCCATGTATAGGCATTCATTCTATGGCTGCCACAATAAAAGTCCAATACATTTCATACTGACTATTGAGGCTTTACCTACCTTTCTCTCTTCAAGGTGAATACCACTTTGTTCAAAGTCAACAAGGAATAATTCTGTAACTCTCTTGTCAATATCATCAGTTGGGAATCTGTCACCATTTTCATGGACGTCTTTTAAAGCTTTATATAAATCAACATTTGTGTTCAACCTGAAAATGAAGAGCAATTGGCTGAGTTTCAACTGGTGTCTTTCTGGGGACCATGAAGCTGCTGTGGGGAATGAACAACAAGTTGGAACAATCGATGACCAGAAAATTGGCAGCTTACTTCTCTACAAGTCCACTGATGTTAGCACAGGCTTCCTGCGCTGCCTGGGCATACCCTGGGTCTGGATGGCCGCTTCTTACAAAGTCAGCCTGAAATGAAACAATACAGTAAAACTTCAGTGATGATGTCCCCATATTTAGTTCATCAGTGCAAATATTAACATGGTCTTAGGCAAGAAACAAATCTCTTTCAAGAGAACATCCATCCATGTAGTTTATCAATTTTAATGAAACTTGAATACCGGTACTGACCATGTCAGCAACCTGACACAACACATCAGACAAATCATCGAAGATCTGGACCATTTTTCTTTGGCGATCAGGACTTGTGGCTTCTGTGATAAGTTTCTCAGCTTGTTCCTGTGCAGCTTCTTGCAGAAGATAGAATCCTGAGAAATCCTTCAATGGTGGGATCTTGAACAGGCCCTGAAAACGAAAAGGTTAGGCTACCGTAAACTGATTGAATTTCCAGAACCCGCCTTAACTTGATTTAGCCTTTAGGCCTAGCGCTTATCGCCGTTTGCCGTTTCGGTAAGAGTTGATCTCTTTTGCACCTTTTTGATACGTAATTACTTTTTGAAATGAAGTAATGATGAAACAATCAGTTCTGTTGGTTTTATGATGCACATTCATTCATTGGCCTTAGTCATTACATTTTTTGGGACACCCTGTATGCATGCTGGATTACCTCTTTTGGCTTCATGATATTTTTGGCAGCATTTTTTACTGGCTTTGAATTAAATGTAGCTGCAAGGGGTGACCAGGTGGTTACACATCTCCTCCCAGCACCAGCAAGCTGGGTTAAAAGCCTCATATCTAATGGTAGAGTAATCTAGAGGGTAGAACTTGAGTGCCAAAAATCATGAAAAACAAAACTTTTTATTTTCGAACTCTCCACTGTTTGGAGGTAAAGAATTGCGTGGACAGACGGGTTCGACAACGTATTGGCTGTACATTTTCATACAGAAGGTACCAAGCACCAGACTAACTATGGCTGCCCCCACAATGTGCATGCCATTGCATTAAATTTTCTGACTAATTTTCACTTTATTTGTTGATGCCTATCGAGTCTTTGACATTAAATTTGTCAGGGAGGTTCCTGAGAGAGTAAGTGAGATACAGAGCTAGTGATATTGAAGTTTGTGCCATTCTTAGCGGTAATAATTGAAGGTGAAAAAGAGAAAATATTTTTTGTACACAACAGTGCACAGTCATGACAGTGTAGTGACAGTGTACTGTCTGTAGATTGAACTGCACCACACAGTACATACGGTGTAGGCCACCCCATAGATATACTGTCCATCTTCTTCTCCAAATTGAGTGTAGGCGTACCGGTAGGCCTACTTTATTTCAGAGTAGGCCGAGCTTATCTCTGTCTGAACTGGCGCCGCATAGGCCTATATACCTAGTCCTAGACTCGTACATTGACACTGTTTCCTTTCCATACATATGTAATAATCTCTTCTTACAGGTTCGACAAGAGCAGCTTTTCCCCCTCTGAAAGTGGAAGACAATCTCAGCTTCTATAACGATTCAAAATGTCAGTGAAAGTGAATATAAACACTTCAGGAGCACAGGTTCCACCTCTGAAACGTAGTTGTTCATCTGACAGTTCTGATACAGACCACAACAAACAAACAACTCCGAATCCCAGTTGTCATAACATTAAAGTGTACTACTGCCATCAGTGCGGCCAGAACTTTGTAACTCCTAATGATCTGAAACGCCATAGCTGTACCCATAATGTTCAGGAACAACAAGTTAACGAGGAAGAGAATCCGACTGAGCATACTGACTCCAGTTCGTTACATATGTGCGCCGATTGTGGACGGTGTTTTTCAGACAAACAGGAATTACGCCACCATCGTCAAATGCAAAAGAAAAATGCCAAGACCAACCGTGTGGTGTGTAAAGACAGCACCGAGACAATCGTTTATCATGCCAAAGTTGCTCACATACCATATCCCAGCAAGGAGGATTTGAATGTGCTCAACCAGCAGAACGCTGACCAGATTGAGACGGATTCTGAGACAGAGTAACAACCTCGTGTGGTTACAATCTATTTTGAAGGGCGTTTCTTTGAACATGTCAAACTAATCATGATTGTCAGCCATAGATGAAAGTACTTGTAACTCACAGTGTCATTGTTCAGGCCTGTCAATTTCTGAGTCTGATTTCATTCTTTTTAGTTTTTGCCTTCTGGAACTTGTGTAAGAGTTCATCAATCAGGAATGATCCAGATCAGGCCTCAAGGGAACTTTATATAGATCAGTGGACTTTTCTTGCAGGCCAGGCTGAAATCAATCAACAAGTTTATACCAACATTTCTTCATTTGAGATTCATAGTACAAGGTCAACAATCACGTGTAGTTTGTTACATAAATGAGTGTGAAACACTAACTCAGATAAATGAGCTTGGTTTTAGAGTGGGTTACAGTGTAAACTATGTAAAGCCATGATAACAATGTCTTGAGGAATTAGTCATGTACAATCACAGTTTAATTAGATATTTTGTCACAATTAGATTCTCCATTTTGGGCTGATTTGCTCTCATTCTAAAGCCATAGAAATTGTATGTTCATGGCGTTGGCTAATGTTTGTTCACCAAGCCCCAGGGTGGAGAAAATATGCTTTAATATGAAGGAGAATTCAAGTTAATATTCAAGAATTAACTTATGTGGAGTTCTTCTTACTTGAGGTAGTGAATTGGTAGTTTAATATTCTTCATATTATAAATTATTGTTTAGAGATGAATTTCATTGTGATTAGTGTAACATTAGTATTGTAGTTGGGTAGGAGTGAATCATGTTCCGGCATAGAATTGATGAACCGACTACCAGTATAAGCACTGGGCAGGGCCTTGGCTAGCATTTCGCCCAATGTTGTAAAGCTAATAATTTGGCACTTAGCATTCGATTCAGTAGTGCTGAATTTTTTACTTGAGTCATCTTTCAGTGAGCAGTAGTAATCTGGGCTTAAGCAGTAGCACTATCAGTGTCGAACTTCCATCAAAACCCTGCCTACAAAATTGTTATGTCGCGGTAGTCTTCATGTCATTTCACTTCTGTGTCAGGTATATATACATTTCTGTGACTGCCCCTTCACTTCATTGGCACCCCTTTGAATCTACTTGTATGGCTTATGCATCCGTTAGTTGAGACACATGAACTTGTGTGGCATTTAGGTACATGTAGCATTTCGTAGAAAAACGTGCATAAATATACTTTTATTTTCAATAAAGTATTTCAATATTTTGTACATCACTGGCTCTTATTACGTAAGCTGATCATTGAAACTTATGAAGTTAGTTTTATATATGTTTGATGACGAACGACGTGGTGCAGTGTCTATCACCATGAAAAATCAGATCAGTGCTCTCCTCCTAACTGAATATCTCTAGTAAAGATATCTTCGGGACTGACTGGTGTTGTCCTGATTACTGAAGTCAAAATAAATTGAAATATCTCTTTCGGACTGAACTTAGGTGTGTCTTTAGTGCAGAGGTGTCTTCCGCCCAGAAGTCAAATAAGGGCCATTCCACTTTAGTTCCAGCACAGGCAGATAGAAGGCTCTTCAATCAATAGGGCAACAGAATGAAAGAAAGTAATCAAATGCATACAAAATATTTAATAACCATTGAAAAAGTGGTGTACATATCAATTACATGTACAGAACTCTGAACAAGGTAAATGCATGGATCTGAATAAACAGCATTAAAACATGGAAGATACACAAATTGCTGACTGTTTAAGACTGCACTCCCCCCCTCTTCTNCTATGAAATAATTTTCGTTATTTTATGGCCAAGGTCATTATTTTACCCCAACTGAAAAACACCTGCCTTCTGCCTCTTCTGGATCGTGCAAACATTCCTCATTCCTGCATGCTACGAGGTTGAGTAATGATAAAAAAAATATTTGATGTCCAGTCATAAAATATTGGAAATTATTTGTCAGATAAAAAAATTATTTCCCTCGGCTTCGCCTCGGGAAATAATTTTTTTATCTGACAAATAATTTCCAATATTTTATGACTGGACATCAAATATTTTTTTAATATTCTGTGTCAATTAACAATACCGTAATTCAAGACACTCGGATAGATGAATCTTCATGACATAGGCCTAAGTACTCATAAACCACTTTTCATTTTCAATACATGTAAAATACACTCAAGGTGTAGCTAGTTTACAATACCGGTAATTTACAGGATTTCCTTTTGGCTCACTAATCAAAACAAATGGCACCAACAATCCTGTTTCACTTTGCCAGAAAAAAATATCTATGGACAGGATGCCTTCAATGATGGCACTGATCCACGAAATTTAACCACCAAGAACATCCACAGGACAATTACATGTGGAGACCTGTTCTGGGAACATTTATCTGAATCATCCTATAAATTTCTTTGGGATCCTTCACATCAGCAAATACTGTATATCCCTTATTACCTTAGTTACATGAAATGTGGATGAAGCAACCATCATAATGAGGGCCTATTGCATCAGGTTTCAGAAAGTATATCTGGGTCAGATTCTTAGACACCTGAGAACTTCAGAATGGCAATAATTTGTACGCACATGACAGTGTGATCCAAACTGTATACCGAACATCATTTTTGGCATTTGAAGATGTACTGGTATATATTATGTACAGTCACAATACAGCTTGTCTTCAACTCAACAGATGAACACATTTTATTCTTAAGATTAAAATATTCAGTTGGTATGGAAATATACATTTATTGGATCCCTGCAGTGAACTGTGTTAATATCTGGTACAACGTACAGCTTCTTCTCAACTAGATGGCTGAATATGTTTGATTTTTAAGATTAAAATATTCACAGTTGTTATGGAAATATACATGTATTGGATCCCTGCTGTAAACTTCATCAGTATCAAGTAAGATGTTATTTTCAAAATACTTAGTTGCAAATGAAGTGACACCTGACCAGGAAAATGGAAGTAGAATATGAAATGGTGATCGCACGGTGATTCCCTGAACACCAGACAAAGTTGCAGCTCATCCTGAAATTATCTCTGTGAGTGAAAGTTGCCCAACTTGACTCGGGTAGTCAGTCAGACCAATTCATTGACCCGGCATGAAGATGTTGTCGAACAGTGCAGCCCCAACTGCGACATATCATCAGAACAGTATTATGGGTAATACATTCTGGATATTCCATCAAGATTTGCCATAGGTTTCTAACAAGCAGGTCATCTTTCCTGAACGAAGACTGTCTCTTGTGGATGAAGGCCGACTTGTTTGAGTGTTTGGTCGAAATCCATGTATGATAGCTGCCGACGGGGAAAGTTTGTGACCAGCTCGTAACGTTCGTTGCTGAAGCCTTTGGAAACAACAAATTGGACTAAAGCCTGAAAAGAGGGAAAATGATATTGACTGTGAGTAGATCATATCTTCGTACCAGTTGTGTGCAAATTTTGAGTGACTGCCGCTCAGTCTTCTGATGTATTGCTTGATTAGTTGAATCAGGAGCGAACACTGTAATGTCTTCTGAATACTCACAAATAACTTTGATGAGCACGGCCACCTCACTTGCTCTCGGTTTCCATTGGGGAAACGAATATTGATAGATGTCAGTGGGTCTGGAAGAGAGTTGAACACAACGTTTAATAAACAAGACAGCAGTGAACTGTCAGAGTAGTGAGAGTTTAGTGGTGCAGGGATAGAGTATCGACTTGCATCAAAGAGACACCAGGTTCAATACCACGTGAAGCCAATCTTACCTTCTTCTTTCCCCAAATGTTGCTTCCAGTCGTCATCATCCACTGCTACCTTCTTTCTGCCCTCATCTCCCGAACATCCCTGCAGATCCTCCTCCATGTTTTTTCCTGATAATTTTTTCGACGCTTTACCACCCGATTTTGAAGACTCCCCTTGTGATCCTGAGCTATATGCACTGTCATATTTTGTATTTTTATCACAAATCATCCCAGATTGAGCAACAGATTTAGAATTAGCACCATCAGCGGCAACCCCTGAGGATTTACTCCCACTTTTCCCTGATTGTTTGCTGCCTGTATTTTTGTGCAAATCTCCCCTTTCTGTCGCAGAATCTGAATTGTTTTTAGAATGGTCCTTTTCATTGTCCCCCTCCTCTGAATCTGAGAAAGTTTCTAGCTCAGTGTCGGAGTTGGAGTCCGATATGTACTGGACCGAGTTTGATTTTTTCAGAGATTTTTGAGACTCCTCTAACGATGCTTTAAGAGCTGCCTCCAACTGACTGTCCTCAGATTCTTCCACGATACTCATCTGAAAATGGTGAACAATGATGAACCGTGGTGAACAATGGTAAACAATGATGAACCGTGGTGAACAATGGTGAACTCTCTCTGGAAATTTTGCACCATATTATTTTCAAGCCTGGCCGTGTCAGTTGCTTCTGCCATGACGTGAGAAATCGCAGACAACTGATGTCAGCCACCAGATACAACTATGATTAAGTCGCCACTCAGAAGCACACTGGATCAATCTAATACTCACTGTTCTTTGCTTCTTGGTCGGGGGTGACGTCCCTCCGTCGAGAGAGGGATGATCACTCAAAAACTCTGTCACTGTCAATGAAACAAAAACCTTATCAATTCAACTACTGGTAACTTAGTTTTTAAGACTATATTAAGGAAGGAAAACAAGACCAAGAACAGATCTCGTACAACATTAACAAACACCTGCTGACTTACCTAAGTCACAGAATGTCATGGCATCAACCTTGTTCCAAATGACTAAATTTTCACCAGTCCTGGGATCCAGGACAGCAATATAAGGCCATTGGTTGATCTTGTAGAACTGAGTGTACTTTCTTCCCTCTTCGCTGTCATGGTACACCTGGGGGTGGAGAACATGATTAATAGTAGAGGAGTTCGCTAAGGGATATCCCACCTTAGCACACAAATGAAAATTTACAAGCAACATCTCCTCACCTGCCAAAATACAAAATGCTCTTGTATGATCGTCTTCACTGCTGTTTGACTCCAAACATCACGATTCAGCACCTGGCAACCAAACTCTTTTACGTTCTGTATGTTGACTATCAGCCATTTGTTCGTTTTGGTACCAACGTCCCTGGCCTAGAAGGTCACCAGAAGGAAACAAAGAGTACAAGTAGTGCCAATAAAATGAACTTGACAAGGTCCAACGACTAGGCCATCTCTCGTGGTTCAATTTCACCACTTTTTTAGGAAGGCTTCACATTTCAGAACTGATGATGGTCACTGATTTGCAAGAGTTATTATGGGAGTTTGAAAATGCTGCCCGGCCCCAAACAACACCCTTCACCCAACTGTTACTGAACATAGCTCAACTCACAGAATGGAAAGTGCCTTTGTGCATAAGATCCAGCGGTGGTCGGAAGAGATCCTCCAGGGTTTTGCGTTTTTTGGTCTTCGGCGGTCCACCTCCCCATTCACTTTGTTGTCCTGAAGTGAAAGCAAAATGGAAGGAGTCAAAGTGGTTTTGGGACTCAAGTGATTTTTGGAAGTAACAAGCCAAGAACCTCAAATTACAAACTAAATTTTGGGGCTTTTGTTTACCAAATGAAAAGTTCGTAGTTCTGTCGGTGATGGTTACAAACATTGACAAGATGTTGGCTATGGTCACAAACATAGAACTTACTTGTTTCTGCCTGGAAGTCTCGAAATCCATCAAAAACCGATCGTGGTGGACGGCGTCTTGTGCCCCGGAATCCTTAAAACAAAAATAAGATTGGTAAAAGTTTGAACATTTGACGGTTGGTATTAGGCCTCACAATTTTACCAGGATTCATCACCTATGGGTAAATCTGAAAACAAAAAATATCCAAAAAGTTGTGAAAAAAATTGAATAAGGTGAAACTTCCTGGCTTTGTCCTAGAACTGAATGTTAGGGAGACAAAAGAAACTTGAGATCTGAACCCAAGCTTCCATAAACAACATGGAAATCAACATTCTGGTAGCAGAACGCTACCAAATGGTCGTAACTCTGAGCCCTGTTGGCCTATCATACAGTAGCCATACCAAGGAGCTCCAGATCGACATCCTCCTGGCTCCCAGCAGCTGCACACATAAAGAAAGAACAATAAAGTTACAATAATGACACCACAAATAGCTTGGGTCACCATCCTCATGCTCAGATACAAATGAAACTTCTCATCCATGTCGCTGAGAAAGACCTTGTGATGCATCATCTCAAAATACAACTGATGCAGAAGTAGATCATGACAAAAGCATGAGAATTGTTTGAACCCAATCTGTATCATGGATAGAATCTGAAGGCATTTTTGCATAGGATTCCAAAATGTCTTAGACAAAGCTGATTGGTTACCCTTCTTACCGTAGGTTGGGTAATGATGTTCTTGTAGAAGTACTTCATTCTTTTGGGGTATAGGTGCTCTAACTTCAGACCTGAAAGGAAAATGTCAGTCAGACAACACAGAAGTTGACCTGTTGCTCTGAAGCATTCTAACCAATCGGATTAATATTTCCAATTGCACAATCCGGTGACACTGAACCAGTTATGTATTAATTCTTGCTGAAATCACTCTGACTTGTCTCTCAGACAAATCTCCCCTGATCTCCATTAGATACAAGATGGTTGGGAATTGGGGGCCATTGAAACAATGAATACTTACTCATCATCAACAAGACTCGTCCCAGGCATGGCTGCAGCTCCCTCTGTGGCCATTGCTGTCGCCCCACCGCTGCTTGTACTCGGCTCCTGGTCTAAACCCACGCCATTGTTATCCATGAACATACCGATAGCCATGTCCAAGTTGCCATTACAAGCTTCAAGAAGACGCTTTCCCGTGACTTTGGAAGCTCCTGGTGAGAAAATAGTGAATGAATCAAGTAGGCTAGTCCTCAACAACTTAACGAGTGAGCCAAAATTGCATGTCTGTCTGACGATTCCCCCCCCCCATATCCCCATCGCGCCGGCATGACCGGTACCGGTACGGTCGCGGTATGTTCGTGAGCACTGAGCATGCTGAGGACGGTAGCTAGTGATCATCATCATCATCATCAAATTTCGGTTTGTGACCATTAATTGGTCTTTCCCGCTCGTATCATTTTACTTTTCCGGTTTTACTGCCGTGCCGCTTTGACGGTAGTCCATATACATGTATTATATAAATCCGACGAAACGAAACTATTTACATTGTTTTCTCGTCCTCTTCTTGTCTCGTATTAGTTTTCTCCAGTTTTGTATCTAAAGTGATGGGCTGTAGGCCCCCTAGGCCTATGCTATGTCATCATCACTGCAGAATCCAATCTGCTCATTTGACCCTACATACCAGCCAGGATGGGTGGTGGACATTGTCGCATGAGATTGTATTGTATTGTATTGTTATTATCAAAATTACGGGCAAATTTTTTGGGCACACACTGTGTGAAGAAAAATCGGCGGCGGCGAGCCGAGGATGAGGATGACGCCTTTTGTTACCATGTTTCCAGCCTCCTGATTAAGCGATCTTACAATGAATCAGGATTCAATTGTCACCTACACTACCTATCTATTTAATACAGGAAAATCAACCATTATTCTCACCAGTAACTGCTATAAATTGCTCCAAAAGAGCGTTGTCAATCTGATTCCAATTTTTCTGCCCGCTCGAAGAAGCCATCTTGAACGTCACAGTGACTAGTCTCGGTCAACCAGCCGCTGTTGGGAACGGCAGCAACACTGTGGAACAAAACGGCTGGCTGCACGAGACTACACAGTGACCGGTCTTTGTTACCTCCAAAATGTGAAGAGCAAGCCAAAAATTGACCAATTTTCCCTGCAAAATCATCGATTGTGGACACATTATTCACTCGATTTATATCAAAGTCTTCGGAACAGATATAAGTAAGTATTATCTGCACTTTGAATGAAACGGTTCGGGTATTTAAGGTCCATTTTCTGCGAAAAAGTATGTTTTGTTGTCTGACATAAAATAGCAGACGCTCCTGTCTGGGAGACATTGCTAAGGAAATACTATGTTTCACTCACTTTATTTGAAGTAGAAAATGCTTCCGTGGTCAACTTTATAATCAAATTTCATTCTCAAAACTTTTTTCCTTGTGGACGGATTGAAATTATCAGTAAAATCATCAATGTTGCCTTTCCAATCCAAGCTGTTTTCCCTGATGACAGCTCTTGCCAAGAGCTGTCATCAGGGACTTCCAATCCAAGACAAGAGTCTTGGAAAACAACCCTGTCTCCTACCCGCTCCTCTGTGCAGAGTTCTTGCTTCTGTCAGTTTGCCGCGGCAGATCAACAGGTCTTTGACCTTTGATCTCACCTGATGATGATGATGATGAAGAGTTTTTCTCTCATATCTGTCTTGGAATTAGTTTTATGTTCATTGTATCTGTGGAGGGGATGGGGCATCACTACTTCCAGTTATTGATCCACAGAACTTTGGTATTTCTTTTTGTGAGACAAGAAATAACTTGAAGAAATCAACAAAGTCTTATTCTGAACATACATCTTTGTATTCAATGTTCTTTTGCTCCAGTAAGCAACATGTACATGAATTGTTTCTTCAATACACTGACACATCAGCTAACAGCAGTTTTCTTGAAATCTTTTAAAATGAAACCAACCAGCAAAACAAAACATTAATGCCTAA
>NMRB01000917.1:24442-42232 GCA_002633025.1 Notospermus geniculatus | reverse complement strand
CTGCTTGTACTTGGCTCCTGGTCTAAACCTACGCCATTGTTATCCATGAACATACCGATAGCCATGTCCAAGTTGCCATTACAAGCTTCAAGAAGACGCTTTCCCGTGACTTTGGAAGCTCCTGGTGAGAAAATAGTGAACGAATGAAGTAGGCTAGACCCTCAACAAGTGAGCAAAAATTGCATGTCTGACGATTTCGCCCCCACCACCCCTGTCGGCGTCGCGCTGGCATGACCGGTATTGGTGAGGTAGTGATGTATGTCATCATCACTGGCCCCACAGCAGAATCCAATCTGGTCATTTGACGCTACATACCAGCCACGAGGACGAGGGATGGTGGACATTGTCGCATGAGATTAATATCAAAATTACGGGCAACATTTTTTGGGACAAACTGTGTGAAGAAAAATCGGCGGCGAGCCGAGGATGAGGATGACGCCTTTTGTTACCATGTTTCCAGCCTCCTGATTGAGCGATCTTACAATGAATCAGGATTCAATTGTCACCTACACTACCTATCTATTTAATACAGGAAAGTTAACCATTATTCTCACCAGTAACTGCGATAAATTGCTCCAAAAGAGCGTTGTCAATCTGATTCCAATTTTTCTGCCCGCTCGAAGAAGCCATCTTGAACGTCACAGTGACTAGTCTCGGTCAACCAGCCGCAGTTGGGAACGGCAGCAACAGTGCGGAACAAAACGGCTGGCTGCGCGAGACTACACAGTGACCGGTCTTTGTTACCTCCAAAATGTGAAGATCAAGCCAAAAATTGACCAATTTCCACTGCAAAATTATCGATTGTGGACACATTATTCACTCGATTTATATCAAAGTCTTCGGAACAGATATAAGTAAGTATTATCTGCACCGTGAATGAAACGGTTTGGGTATTTAAGGTCCATTTTCTGCGAAAAAGTATGTTTTGTTGTCTGACATAAAATAGCAGACGCTCCTGTCTGGGAGACATTGCTAAGGGAATACTATGTTTCACTCACTTAATTTGATGTAGAAAATGCTTCGGTGGTCAATTTTATGATTAAATTTCATTCTCAAAACTTTTTTCCTTTTGGACGGATTGAAATTATCAGTAAAATCACCAATGTTGCCTTTCCAATGCAAGCTGTTATCCCTGATGACAGCTCTTGGAAAACAACCCTGTAGGTGCGCCTCTGTGCAGAGTTCTTGCTTCTGTCAGTTTGCCCCGACAGATCAACAGGTCTGATGATGATGAAGAGTTTTTCTCTCTCATATCTGTCTTGGAATTAGTTTTATGTTCATTGTATCTGTGGAGGGGATGGGGCATCACTACTTCCAGTTATTGATCCACAGAACTTTCGTATTTCTTTTTGTGAGACAATAAATAACTTGAAGAAATCAACAAAGTCTTATTCTGAACATACATCTTTGTATTCAATGTTCTTTTGCTCCAGTAAGCAACATGTACATGAATTGTTTCTTCAATACACTGACACATCAGCTAACAGCAGTTTTCTTGAAATCTTTTAAAATGAAACCAACCAGCAAAACAAAACATTAATGCCTAATAAAACTAAAACATTTCTACAATATTATGGCACCCACAAAAGAGCTGTTTTATAAGTACAGCCACATTACATATATTCTTCCAAAAAGCAGAGTGCACCACTACCATTGATAAAGTCAACAAGTGTAGATTTCTTTGCAGATATCAGAAAGCCAAGATTAGCTAGCAAGAGTAAAATTCCTGTTCAGAGCCTGTCTCCAGTGTATATCTCAATAGTATGAAATGAAAGTGGTCTTTTTAAGGCGGTGAAACATATAAAAAGTGGCATCTTCACAAGCATGGAATGTTTGTGAATTAAACTACAAAATATGTTTTTTCTACCTGTTACTCTATCCCATTGAGTGGCAGCAACTTTGGCCAATTCAGAGCCACAAAGTCAGTGTTCTATGCTAACTAACATTTTGACAAACAGTACAAAGAAATACAGAGAAGCACACTAAATCTTTGGTTGTGGACATCAACAAGGTGTGTACTTGTATATAAGTACCAAACAGGCATTTTGACCCCATGCACCAAAAAACAAACATATTACCCGGCACAAAAGAATTGGTGAAAAGTAGTGGATACACAAAAATGTGATTGACGCTCTGTGCACCGCTTACCTATAGCTGTAGGGCTTGGGTACAAATGCAGCTTATAAAACTCATGAGAATAACAGCACAGAAGTTAGATATTTGCCCAGAACTTTCCAAAACTTCTTGGAATGTGACGTTTATACTTTCTCTTAGTCTTAGTTTTTCTATCAATTGTGCTGAACTTATGCCCAGTAGGGCCCTTGTGAACTCCATGGTGCACATTTTTAAGTACTTTCTTTGTATCATATTTGCGTCCTCCCTTTTTGTGATAATAAGGGGTCGTTGTCAATGTGGGACCACTGCCTGCAGTGACATTAAGTAGTGTGTGCCTATGATGAGAAAAAATTTGTTCAAATCTATAATAAATTTCCAAGTCACTTGTAAAGTACTTCATCAATCTGGAATCATTGTGATACTCTTTTAACTTTGTTAAGTTCTGTGCCGCATTTTCATCCCTGTTGTTACATTTCTGTAGATCGACGGCCAGGTGTTTTTGAAAAAGGAGTTTTGTTATTTTACGATGTTCCATTAAACCTATCCCACTAAACCTGATGATGTCTTCAAAAACTAACTTCAAATGCTTTTGAAAGGCAGTGCTCGAAAATTTCTGCATCTTACGCGGGAAGTTTCTACAGAAATCATTCTTTGAACTAGCTTCACACATTTTTGTTCGTGCCAATAAATACCTGAAGAGAACACCATCCTGGACTCTAGCAAAGTCATGCAATGTCATATTAGAATGAAAATGTTCTGCCCTGCAAATTTTTGTGGTGAGTTTTTTTACCTTGCATAGGTTATACAATGTTACAAGACGAGAAACTGGATGAGACAAAATGAAATATTTCTTGCAGGGCTTCAGACTTTTTTTGCAATAAGACTCATTTCCACTTGGGCCAACAAAGAGGAGTTGGTCAAAATGTGTGGAGGAAAAGTTCCTAATGTTACGTTCAAGTTGTAATCCACTGTGATAGGTGTTCTTCAAACAGTCTATGAATGGGACAATCACCGGGTCATTCATGTAGAACACAAGATGAGTACCATTGATAGCTAACTTTGAATCCTTCTTCCTGCTTTTAGTTGAATGATGTGCCACAGTGGCATGTCTAGTGATATGTTGACCTCCTTTCTTGAACAATTTCGATTTGTCATGCCCAGTCTTTGACCTTACAGCTACGTTAAATGCAGGAATGGTAACATTCTTCGATCCTTTCGAAGCTTCATTCTGTCTGCTCCCAGATGATCCAGGAAATGTCGAAGCTGCTTCCTGTCTTTCCCAAGATGATAATGTAGTGGAATAACCTTTGCCCTCTTTTCTGGCATCTTCTTGACTGAGGCTTGCATATCTGGTCACCACAGTGGAAAGATTTTGGACGGCAAATTTGTTATCACCAGGGCTTCTTCGCAATCTCCTGTTGACTGTCGCATGTTTAATTGAATACCAGAATGACCTGAAGACAGATAAAAATCATGAATTCCATCATGTGGTACCACGCATCCATCTTTAAGTTGGATGAAATTCTACTACTACTAGGAGCTTTCTTGAGCTGCCTTCACCCTGGCACTTACCCAGTGTCGTTGACTTCAACAATGTATGATACAATGGTAACAACAGAGAAAAATGTGATCACACCAAGGCACAATCTCAGGTTGAAGTTGGTGAAGTTACCGACACCAATGAGCATGTAGTTGTTCATTCTGGTGGACGGAGGGCATCATGGCACTCGGATGGCCGACCCATCAATGCTGAAAAAGGGATAAAACATATCTTTAAGAAAAGCAACTTGACTGGAAATGGAACGTTGAAGGAAACAATGACCATGAGATGACAGCATCATATCCATCATCAAGTTGACAATGAGATAGGCCTAGTAAGACAACAATGGCAATGCTCACCTTTCCCCCTTCTAACTACTCATTGTGATGACGTGGAGTTGAAACACGGTCAGTTCACCTGATTGTGTCTACCTCAGGGAAAGCCTGCAGAGTAAGTGACTTCAGTTTGCAGGAGACTCTTCTCGGCCGGCCACACCCTGAAAAAAATTGACAGATTGGTACTAGAACAACATGTGGTGGGCTTAAAATTAGCGAGTGAGTGCTTGATGCTGAATATGAATGCATGGCATTGAAATGAGTCTATCTCAGAGTCTCCTCATCAGTCTAAACTATTCATTCTGTCAGGAATTTGATACAGGAAACAATTAAAACAGGTCAAAAAGAAAGAAGCCACAGCCTGCCTCTCATGATGACCATCCGACAAATGGAGCCATATAAAATTCTGTAGTAAAATGTACACAGGTAGTTCTATTATTGGACACACCAAAAAAATTAGGATATTTACTTCAAATCATATTTAAACAATGGCAGCGATTTGGCTGCACGTTAATCTGATAATCACATGCAAGTAAAAGGCGCGTTTTATAAATCTTACCCGAAAAATGCTGTCAAAACAGATGTCAACACACACAAACAACAAACGTCAACACCAATCCTCGATTCCAGGTTAGCAGTACCCACTGACCGAGGTTGAACGTTTAGACTGATCCTCTGCCCTCGTAACGCTCCGCAAATACGCATGTTTCGAGGGCAGAGACCAGTCTAATGTACTTATTTTGTAACACACTTGACACTAGCGGCGAAATATCGTGCCTCATTTCGTGATATAGAAGATATCGCCATCTAGTGTCAAGTGTGATTTTGTAAGTACTTATTTGTTCTCAGAAATGCAATATTTTTCATTTCATCTTTGCAATTTGCCAAGATAATGGTTCTTTTTGTAGGAAGATAGGGACACCCCTCGAAGTGGGTCAAGACAATCCCTGGGTATCAATTTTCCCTGGGACCCTGGATTGGTGGACATGGTGGATATTGGTTGGATAGGCCCCCCAACTGGACTCCCTGCGCCTATATATGGAGGAATTACCGTATACTTGACTATAATTCCTCCAAGCTGCTCCCAACTTTTGCTCTCCCCCAACATCTTCTTCCCCCGGGACATCTCCCTCTGAGAACATTGCCGCCTGGATGTGCCCTGTAAAATATTCCCTAAGGATTAGCCTCCCTCTGGGACATNGTGAAAACGTCGAGCTACTTGTGGCGCCCTCTATATGTCGTCATTTTGGAGAAGGTGCTCTGTCTCCCAATGTTTGTCTGCCTGCTGGTGCATATCGTGTGTTTGCCGTTCATTTTCACTAATATTGAATTCATTTGGAAGTTGCATTATCTGGTACTTGTCTGGATGATAGGCCTAGAGCTTAAAAACTTGAGATTAGAAATTAGGCCTGGCTCTCTCTGAAGTCGTATCAGTAGATTTTTCACGCATTATCTGGTACTTGTCTGGATGATAGGCCTAGAGCTTAAAAACTTGAGATTAGAAATTAGGCCTGCTCTCTCTGAAGTCGTATCAGTAGATTTTTCACACACAAATCACAATTCCTTTTCCTATTTCAGATCAGTGAAAAATGTGGCCCAAATTGCTTGACCTCTCACGAGAGGACTCGAAGCGCATTCTACGTCGAGTTGAGCTTGATGCTTATTCAGGTGTTGTGTCGGCATTCAGAGCACAGGGTGACCTGACAAAGGACAAGAAGAAAATACTGCAGGACCTTCAGCATATTCTCAGGTAGGCAAAGATTTTCTGGAAGAACTCCAGTATTTAAAGTCTTCTCACCATTAATGCAAGATTTTCCCCTTTGAATTTTAATTTTAATGTTATTTGTGTCTCTGCAAAACATCAGATTGAAAGGTGTGATATACCCAGTAGGCCTCTTTATAATTTAAGTCTTCATTGCTTTTTCTTTGCAGTATATCGACTGAACGTCACCGGGCAGAGGTCCGAAGAGCAGTGAATGATGAAAAACTCACAACAGTGGCTGACACTTTGGCTTCGTCAAATATCAGCTCAGAATGGCTGATTGAAGGACGCCGTTTGATCCCTCTGATGCCACGGCTCGTCCCACAGACAGCATTTACTGGGCTGGCAAACAATGCAGCTACTATACAGATGGAAAAGAATTCTGTTATGCCCATACCTGCTTCCACTGGTTGTAAGGAAGGTAAGAACTTGCAACAGTTGCAATATTGTATTTGCATCTTGCTTAAAAAGACAGAATGTAGAATATCTCTTCTTTTGGAGCCACTTATTTTATGGGGATGATCAAACCTGACATTTCTGGTTCACTGCTGTCGACAACTCAAGTGCCAGGATGGTCGTTCTTTAGGCAATATCAGAATCTATCCTCGGTCCGTCACATTTGATGAGGCCTACACCTAACAAAATGTTGTTGCCTCTATCTCTCTGCAGAGTGGTTCAGTTAGTTTACTTTTATTGTGTTTTAGCTCAAAATGCGTTGGGTTTGACCCCAGCCACCACACCGACTGGGACAGCAACAGTGGCTAAAGTAGCCAGACCGGCCAGTCCAACATCAAATGTCGTCGTTCTTCCCAGTGGAATGTCGATACACATCAAGGGTGGTCTAAATACAGAAGAAGATGAAGAAATCCGTGGCAAGAAACGGCGGCGCAGCAGCTCGGTGGAAGGTATGGCAGCTCTTGCCAACATGGCAAAGACAGCAGGTATCCCGATGTCTGCTGCTGACCAGAAAGTCCAGTATCCAAGCACAAGTTCTCTGCCGCCACCGTCGTCCAATAGTATCCAGGGTATTACTCCCATGAAGATTACACTGACAAAGAGTCCGTCACGGTCGCAGACGACTGTGACCCCGTCACAGAAGGTAAATTTCCTATCTTTTCTCTTCTAGGCTGAAGTTCTCATTAGTGGTGAAAGTTTCTGCTCCTGAGAAGAGCGTCTTGAGTTGCATCGAGCTGACATAATGATGATAACGTAAGGTGTGGCTCTGCAAGGCTTTGAAGTGATAGTACTAGTAGTTGGGAAGGCATTGATCTGAACCGTTCCAATCTATTTCATAGGTCATTCTGGTGTCAACAAGCTCTGGATCAAATGTGCATGCCTCCACGAGCGTCCTGCAGAAGGCGGGGTCTTTACCGATCATGAAATCATCTGCCGTGACTGTGACCACCACCACATCTGCTCTCGTACAGCCAAAGACCTCCATCTTGATGCCATCATCGGCTGGCAATCCTCCAGCCAATGGTAACCTTGGAAATATTGGGACAGTGGCGACGTCGAATAGTACGCCAACGACTCCTACTTCTACAGGTATGGAATGCCATGAGCTGACACTAGAAATTATCATCAAATTTGTTTTACGAACTTCTAGGCCCCATCACACTGAAAACCAAGGCCATTTCAGTAAGAGAGAGACAGATATAACACATAATTCCATGTTCAGCTGTTTGAATTTGTCTTATTACAACAGGGACACCAGCTACAACACTTCTGGCATCAGGATACAGCATTGCGAAGACGAAGCCTAAGACCGTTGCAAGGCAGAGAACGCCACCTATTCAAGCGACGCAGAAACCTGGTGTGGTCATTCCGATGGGTCCGCACTCTCTCTCATCGAATTCCTCCGTACAAGGGATACAGATTAAGCCGATCAGCAATAAACCAACCATACAGATTAAACAAGAAGGGGGTGAGTGTTAAAGGTGTAGTGTAGTGATTGGAGTATTGTTTGTACGTCTCCTATGTTATGGGTTCAATTTCTGATTTGAGTTCTTCGTTCTCCCTTGTCAGATGAGATTTGGGAAGCCCCAAAATACGACTGTTATATCTGAAAGACACAAAGTGACGTGTTGTCTATAGAGCTAATGACTGTCTGTACAGCTAATGATTGCTGGGCCTGAAATCTTTATCAAGCTTTAAGCAAAATGGCATGACTCCACTCAGATGAAAGTGCAGATCAATTAAGTGGGATTTTGATCTCAGACAGGACAAGGGCAGCATGGCAATCAATAAGGGTACGAGAGCTTTTACCGTTAGTGCTGTCATGAATTCCAAGCCCTGAAATTCTCTATTTGACTCATAATATTCTCTTCTTCCTTTCTAGGTATGAAAATAATAACCCATGCCATATCGAACACCGGTGGTAAAATCTTACCAAAGCCTACCCAGTTCTCACAGGGTGGTTCATCGCCTGTGGTGGTCGTCTCCAACAGTAATCCTTCTTCCATTGCCATGGTTACCAAAGCTATTTCTTCAGGTAGTGTATGTCTAGTTCCTTTCATAGATGGGGCTGCAAACACACACGTGTTTCACTCCTGGTTGGTTAAATCATGTTGATGGCTGGAGGCCAGGATGCACCTACACTTACAGTGTACTGGTCAGTTAGACACACCGCCCATCAAACATAACAGTCCTATCACACGTCCCACCCACAACCACCAAATTTTCATCTATATATTGGTCAGTAGATAGTGTTGGTGAAGGATTTGTTAATACTAGCACCTCTCAGAACAAGTTCCAGAACTGGCCACTTTATTTGTCAGGGGACAAGCAACAGGAGTTGAAAAAACTGGCCAAGCCTGTACTTGTTCCGAGAAGTGCTCGCCGACTAATAAAGTTTCCCTCTCCCTTGTCATCACCTTGATAATGTCACTTTGCAGGTTCATCTCTCGCTGGGAAGGTGCTTAACATCACGACAGCAGGTGGCAAAGTCATCGCCACGACTACAAAGGCGACTCCTAACGTCGTGACAGTCAACCCTAAGACGCTGCAGATATCAGGAGTCAGGACATCAGGGACTTCAGCTCCCCTGAAGGTCTCGACTCCCTCGGGGAGTAAACCTAACGTCATCGTCGTCCAGAAGGCACACCCGAAGCAGGTCTTGTCGTTAACTGGACAGGGGAAAGGTATCAATAGCCCGTTTGAAAAGGTAAGGAAGATCTGAATTCAGTTTGTAACAAATTTGTCTTCCCAAATTCTCAGTCTTCTGGTCTCTCCAACTGAAAAGTGCCTGAGAAAATTCGCAAGATTCTGGAAGTTGACTTCCTGATATTTACCAAATTAACTGGGGTGATTTTGTTGGCAAAACTGACTTATGAAACGTCCATTTCCTGATTTGAGATGAAATTATCCAATCATGAGGTGTTTTTTTCTGAGTGCACATTCTTTGTGTTTCCCCTTCAGGAATTAGTTAGTTTCATCCAGAAGCAAGATGCGCACAAAGTTGAGAAGATCGGTGGTCAGATGATCAACATCGTGCCGTCAGTTGTACGAGTTGAGAAGAAAATAGTACAGAAACCATCGATTGAGCTGACAAAGAAAGTAAGAATTTGAAATGAACTTTTTTCTTACTATATTCTGACATTATGTTTCTCGGTAGGGGAGCTCAAGGATCTCAGTTTGTAGCTAAAGGAGCTGGTGGTCTAGTTATTCGAGTCGCTGGCTATCAGTCATGAGGTCGCTGGTTTGAATCCCACTGTCGTGTGAAGCAGGAACTTAACGAATATCTTACTTTTCTAGGTTCAAATACGGCAGCGGTCCGACAGTGACGCGTCTGGAAAGTCGTCATTACTCGCTGAGCTGATCCACGCAGCTGGAATTGCACCAGATGGCAGTTCAGGGTCAAACTCGGGTCCACAGACTCCTACGATAACTGAAGATGGCGCCGCTGGTGGCGTAACGTTAGAAATTCCTAATCAACCGGCGCAAGGTAAGCCCTATTCTCATTTCTGTATTTGTAGGTCTGTATGTTTCACATGCGAGTGAAGTTGTAGATCCCTCTCCTTGCCTGATGAGTGATGTGGGCTCGAGGACATTTGATAGTAGCTGAACATCTCAGTTGATGGTATCATTTGCTCCAAGAATGACGAGACAGATTATAGTCCCCACCGTTGCCTTGTTGTCGAAGACCTAATCCATAGTTGTCCTTCATGGAAGTCGGTTCTGAAGTTGGTGACCTTGTTGGTCAAGTGACATTCGGTTGAAGCGATGATAACAAACTTGTTGGGAAACACAACAGCCATCGTTGACGCGATGAATCACAGTCTCCCTCTATCACTTTATTCTCAACCAATCCCCATTTAAAATGTATCTCCCATTGTATCCAGGTCAACAACTCCCGCTGAACGAGTGGGTGGACTACGACGTGAACCCCGAGGACCAGCCTGCCACCCAGTCACAGGAAGGTCTCTCAGCCATCAGGGCTTTATTGAAGGTGCATAATTCTAGCGGGAGTGAGCAGCCGGCGCGGCAAACCACGGTCGATCTGAGTCAGTTGTCTCAGTTACAGTTACAACAGGGCGAATTCTTAAACATTGGTAAGTGGTAGACTTTTGATTAAAAATTGAAACTCATGGAGAAGACAACTTGGTTGGGAAGACACCTTTCTATTCAGAGTAATACCTTTTCAGATAACTTTTCTAGTCAGGATACTGCAGAAATAAAGGAGGCATTTAACTTCTCAGTGTGTGGTGCTGCCTTCTTCATGTTCTTCACTGGAATTTTCTTTGGCTCCAATGAAAATTTTGATCATAGTAAATTATAAGTTGATGGTGTCAACATCTCATTGTATCTTTTCAGACCAAGCTGCAAGTATCTTGAAGCAAATGTCTCAGGGTGAATCTAGTAATTCACAAAATTATGTGCAGTATCTTCAAAATCCATCAGAGGTAAGGTTTATGCAGTGCTTTCCACTGTTATGCAGTCTCAAAGCGCTTGACGAGTTCATGAGAAAGTCATATTTGGCGCTGAACTCTGTGTTTGATATCTTTATACATCGTTTCATTTCTTCACCTTGCAGTCTCAGGAGCAGCAAACCAAAGTCATCGTCAGGAATACAGTGAATAATAATCCAGCACAGACTGAACTCGTGGCTGAGCTGGACCCACAAACTGGTTTATTTATGCCTTCTCAAGATGGCAATAAAGTATTAGAACAGTTAGTGGATAAAACATTGACTGAGGAGAAAATAAAAACGGACGGTTCTAAACCGCCGATGGATATTTTCAGTAGTGCAATAGCTGAAGCTCAAATAGACTTGGATACGTATCAATTCGATATGGATGAGGAGAACTTACGGAAGTTTCAGAATCCACAAGTGATGGAGATGTTGAATCAGATTGAAGGGGGTACGATCGGGGGCCCGACACAGGGGATGGTTAGTGTTTTAACTAGCAGTGGGTCTGGTAACGTGTCGCAGCAGGGTGCAGTACAGGTAGTTTCGAATATGGCAGCAGCGGCGGGTGCAGGTAGGTTGTGGCTTGATCACCAGTTAGCAGTCCTAGAATGTAACAAACTTGACACCGCTGATGTGAGGCACGGGCTGAGGTCATTATTGATGACCATGGGACATGCATTTCTTCTCTTCGACATCAAATTCTGTGACGTTCTTGGGCCGATACCTTGTAGTGGCCTCTAATGGTAGTAATGTGTAAAGTTTCTCATGAAAAGTAGGCCTCGTTAGGTTGCTTTTGTGGTTGTTGGTACTGCCACAAGGAACAAATATCTGAGTGACAGCAACTCTTCCTGTTCATTCCAGATGTGAGTACCATGTCTTCTCAACCCAGTGAAGTTATCTCAGTTGGTGAGCCGGTCCCACCTGAGAGAGTCGAAGTGCAGCAAGTCCAGGATGACTCCAAACAGACGTATATCACCTTCCAAGAGGTGTCTCAAGGACCAAATAGTGAGGTGGTGGCAATAGTCTCACGGGGGAATGTTCAGGTATGTAGTGATTAACCAGGGTTCGCTGCAAGTTTACCTGTGAAGTGCTTGTCCAGTGGCCGAGGTCACAGTGCGTGATCAGGGGACATCCTTGGTGAAATCTCATCATTGGCGTAGATGCTTAATTGGTCGGTCTCTCAGCCTACATGTTGTGATGTTGAAGTGATGCCTAGCTGGTGACGGTACAGGGATGGTGTAGGATTGTCTTTGACTTAGTGCAGGATGACGGTTTGGAGATCGAGACTGCCCTGACACATTTGTGCTTCTCTTTCAGGTCATTGAACAGCCTATAGTAGCGAGGAACGTTGCGGTGACGGTTGAACCGAGCGGTTTAGATGCTTCTCATATGAAAATGGAAGACTTCACTAGTCAACGGATAGACTCCCGGCAAGAAGTCGACGACGGGGGATTGAGTGAAGAAGGTACGGTATTCACTGCATCTTCTCAGTTTGACGTATCGTGGTTGGAAGACCTTGGATTGCCTGATGAATGAAAACTTGCAAAATCAAAGAGAGTTGTCCCTATTACATGAAGATAGATCAGACCATGGGTCCAACCCACTACCTCGGTGGTGACAGACGTCGATGTCTCCACTGCACCACTGACTCTGATAGCCCATGTTGAATGTTTCCTTACCAGTGCTCCCATCTCTTTCAGAGAGCAGTTCAGACAGTCAGCATGACGGCAGCGTAAGGCTCAGTAAACGAAAACGGAAACCCCCAGCAGCTATTGACGACAGTCCACCTCCGCCGCCATCGTTAGGAGGCTGGGTACGGGCAGCAGTAGGTTTATTACAACGGATAGCAAAATACCGGGGTACGAATCGGGAGAAGGGGGAGATAAACGCTGCAGCGTGGTTCTTACGGCCAGGTGAGTACAATAAAAAACATAGGCTCATGTTCTAGAAGCCTCCTTAACTCTAAGGTCCACTTGTGAAGATCCTTCCCTTGTGAAATATGAAATCTTTGGAGCAAGGTGACGCACGACTCAACAAATCAGTTTGAAATAGCAAGACGAATATGTCGAAGCAATTTATTTATCAAGTTTACATTTGGTTTTCAGTGGATCCTAACGATGCCCCTGGCTATTATGAAATTATCAAAACGCCAATGGACTTCAGAACAATCAGAAGAAAACTGGAGGTAAGTTGAAAGTGCAACACAACTGATCATTCCCATCACAAGTGTAGTGTTCACTGCCTCTTGAATGCGTCACAAATTCTCGCTGTGACTAATAGCAAAGCAAGATCCATGCCCTTGTCAATGCCCTTGCAGTTGACATGGACGGGTTGCCTATTGTATCGCAGTCTTGGACAAACCTGTAGCTGTGATGATAATGAAATGTTGTTTCTGTCTCCTTCAGACTGGCCAGTACTCTACCATAGAAGAATTCCATCAGGACATGTTATTAATACGGGAAAACTGTTACCAGTACAACCCACCCGATCATGAAGTACGGCGGGACTGTGATGAGGTGTTTAGTTTCTATTTACCAGAATATGAGAGGATGGTTGACAGAATACAAAAGGTGAGTAGGACATCTCCGTGACCTCTGAATGACCTTGGTGCTCAATCACCTTGCTGGTTTATATGTGAGCTGCTCTGCCCTCCAACTGTAAAGGGCAGTGTCTCCACATTTGTGATCAGCAGGAGCCTGACCAATTGAAGTGAGAGCTTAGTCGTCTACAACAAGTACAAGTTAGTGTACATTTCAGCTGGTATTTCAATCGTTTGTGCTCCCACTGATTCTTTGTGACACAGCCTTTTACTTTTGAGGGTAGTTCTGTTGTTTTGCTTGTGAGTGGTGTTTTTGTTGTGGGCAAGTATTTGTGACTGATGAGAAGTGGCATGGCTGGCTTTGCCTAAAGATGCATGGAATTGGAAGCTACCCTTTCACTGATCAAAGTTAAGCCCCCATCACATATCCACCGGGCCCCGTACGATTTTCCCCACCCAGTGGCTTGCCGTGGATTTTAAGAGACAGTACGGGTCCATTACGATTTTCATTTTCATGTTCATTTTCATTTCTACGGTTTTCATTCCCGGGGATTAGGGGCAATCTGTCTGTTTTTACTGGCGGTACGGGCCCCGGAGTGGATATGTGACGGGGGCATTAACCAGCTGTCACCAAACGTCTTGTGTGTTGTTTGTGTTTTGGTCCTTGATTTCCATGATTTGTTTCCCTTCAGGAGCAGGTGTATCTCATTCAACCTGAACAACAGACTATCATACAACATTTTGATGCAGAGGTACAATTCTCAAAATCAAATCCTGGTTAACCCTTAAAATTCTTTCATCCTCATAACTTGTAACATGTTACTCATTTCATGACGTTACAATTCCTTTCTAACTCCTAACCTTTAACACTGAAATAGTTGCACCTTCCCTAGTTACATGTATTTGTAGTCCAGGGCAAGCACTTTGTCTTCGGATTACCAAAGAATCTACCTCATAAGCAGCTTGCTCTGCTCACCTGTAGACTTGGGCAAGACACAAGTTGCCTTGTCCTTGAATCAGCCACGTCTGGAGATCCTGTTCCTTTTAGGTGCAGCTCCACTTCGGGGTTTTCTCGTGTGGGTGGCTCTTTATGGGCAACTCAATCATGAACAGTTCTGTTTGTGTCTTTGGTCTCGGCAAAAGCCGTACGGAAACCAACAATGATGAATTGCCCATTGAGAGACAACTTCTGCGAGAAAATTCTGTGCCTTTAGTTGCAGCTTGCACTCCTCACCTTCTACCAGTTTGACACATGGACATGGGGGGAATTCCAACTTGTCCTGTTCTTTGGAGTTCATGAACTCAGTAGTTTGCCAGGGTAGCTGTGTTATCCATCTGGTAGTTCAACTGGAACGCATTAAGTATTCAAAGTCATAAAATTTTTGTTGCTTGATGATCTTTACATTCATCTCTTTCTATATTATAGGGAGCATTGTCACCGTTGTCAAAAAAGCCACGACTTGAGAGCAAAAGTCCAATAAAACTCACACCGTGAACATGTGGAATATTGGAACTCGGTGAATTATAGACATGAACTGTCACATTCTGGATTGGTCTTTGATTGATTCTCGGTGTGCTACGGATGTGATCCACGTTCCAGATTCTGTGCCATGGACAGTGCTGCACGGCTGTCAGCATCGATGACAGGACTTAGTATGGAATCTCCACTGTTTACCAACTTCTACAGCTGACGTGCTGTAGTGTAGTGTGCAGTAATATGGTCATGCTATGGAGTACAGTCGTGCTGCGGAGTACAGTCGTGCTGCAAGGACAGTCGTGCTGTAAGGACAATCGTGCTTTAAGAACTCTCATTCTCTGTAGAGTGCGGTCATACTGTAGAGTACAGGGCTGGGTTGTTCTGAACACCCTGAGTGCTATTCTGACATTATCTCTTACGTGGTGTTCACTGCAATGAGCTTTACTATTGGAGATAACACCAAGATAGCACCAATGTCACGTTAGTGACAAAACTGTTGAACAACCAGGGCTAGTTGTTGGGTATGAATTGTTACTCCTTACAGTCTCTCTATTTGTTGATCCAACACTTCATTTGACCATAATTTGTGCTGGTGAATCTAAGGGGTGTTCTTCGTTTGCACCTCACTTGCTGAAAATGTTTTTGGCAAGACATGAATTTGAGATTGCCCCAAGTGTACAGTCAGTACATGTATCAGTTTACATGGATTATGTAGGATTATTTGTGGTAATCTAGGATTATTTCTGGTAATCTCAGGCAAACCTGTAACTTGAGATTGGTTCCTTATTAGTTCCCCGTAAAGGTTAGGACTTAGAATTGTACAGTACAAACTTGTAAATAGAAGCATCCCACTGCCCTTATGATGATGTACATAATATTTTTATACTGTCTCTATCACTTGTTCATACTACCCCAGTGGTTGAAGTCTGTATCTCACCTTACAATCAGTGGGGTGATGGTTGCTAGAACTAAGAGCTATAGTCAATACTACAGTGTACTTGGTAGTAGAACATGAAGCTCTTACTTCAGTTTACCATTCCTCCCACTGATCACATGTAGAGATATTGCCTTCTACCATTGGATGGTAGCATAGTCATCAGTCTATTTTCTGTAAGATCTAATACTTAGAGGTCTGTCTTGCTAAAGTGCATGCATGTTTCTCTAGAGAAGCACCCCTCAGTACACGTGCCCACAATGGGCAGATTTTAACTACCTATTTATATATCCAAGTGTCCCAAAGTGGCGGGCAGCCTGCCAATTGTACAGAGGGGTGGAAGTGTTCAAGATTGATGGGTATCTCAACTTTGAATAAACTGGTTCAGGGCCTACATGACAGGCTGCGTATCTACACAGGTTACAGTCGAGACTGTGTATCCAATGGATAAATACCGGTTTCCTGAGACTTCAGTGGGGAATAGAATTTATGATTATTGTTGATGCGCACTTAATGGAGAGGTGTCTCTGTCTAACTTTCCTGTAATGTATTGTTTCCAAGTGCAGTGATTTGTACAGATTATGGTAAAGAGAGGTTGAGAAAAGTCCCAAGTATCGTACTGTGACTACGATGAATCCAATTTCAGAGTTACTTGATGATTGAGGGGTCGTTCATAGGTGTACAGTGAGTACCGTACTTGTTCAGTCTGGCTCCGTCAGGAAGTGTGCAAGAATGTTGATGCAAGTTCTAGAACCTGCACGAAACATTTGTGCTCTTGTGATAACGTTGAACATTATAAACAATAGACGATTATCGAATTCGCAGATCTGTGCACCTCCGCCAAAATCTCAACCAGAACCTCGACCTGAAACCAGCTGACTAGACGCCATCAATNCGTTTACTTTATTTACCACTTTACATCGTGTCTCATAATTTTTGACCATGGATCCCGTGAGTTCCTATTCTGCATCTACGACTGTAATATCGCACAAGCGCAATATACAGTCTCCTTCTGGTGACTGGAATTCAATGTTGCCACTGCAAAGCAGTTATCCAGCATCTCATAACCCCACAACCTCTTAATGTTGCCACAAGCAAATAGCCCACAAGGATTTTTTGGGAACGCCCCGTACACTGCAGTTTTTAAGTCACCCCACCATGCGTGATCTAAAATCCAACAAAAGATGAATCAGTGTAACAGACATGGGGACCTTCTCGGAATCAGTGTAACAGACATGGGGACCTTCTCGGAATCGGTGCGCACAAGGGCACAATACTCTGCCATTGGCCAACCGTATTCAACTGAAGGTAATGAGGGGTTGGACTTCAGGCGAGGACTGCATATCTGGCACTGGTCTTAGAGAAACGATTATAAAGTATATATGTTCAGAATGTTTAAACTAGTTCACAGGAAAAAAGCCAACAAAGAGTCGATATAGCTGTAAAACGTCGAATGAAAATCTAATTTAGGTATTTCCAACCGAGCAAGAACAGAAAAAAAAACAAAAGAGTTGTCCACTAGTGCTTAATGGGTGTAATAGGTGCTTTCAAAGTTACACAGGTAAGCTTTACCACAAATTCAAACCAGCGGTCAAAATTTTCTCTACTTGGATTCTACTCCAAACTGCAAGCCTGCTGGCACAGAAACTAAGAAATCTAATTTAAAGAAGTCAGCCCTTGTTTAGTATGATTATAATAATAAAAAAAAAAAAAAAAATTAAAATACTTAGATGCTTCATATTTACTAGAGGTCCAGTTCATACTTGAAACACGGAGTTTGTACATATGCGACCCTCCACAACAAAACCAGTCCCGTGTCGCTCAGAAGATGAGCTGCAACAAACCAAGATGACACCGGACGAGAATGGAAGAAATAGATCATTTCAGATTTCAAAACCAGGCAGACAGTATTGAAAATGACAAGTATTTGGTCTCAACCTGCCAAAACCATGCGACCGGTTCCACTGTGGAGGGCCGCACATGTGAGGCGGTCCAGGAAAAACCCGCCGGATGTCGTGTTGCCTTGATGAACCCGCACATTTTCGGTAGCTAAAATGCACTACGTACCAGGTGACCAGTAGCAAATCAATGTACAGGCAATCTAACAACCCTTGTTGATCACTAAGCGACCTCCGACGGGCCCTCCCAGACCGCCACACACATATAGACTATTAATATT
>NMRB01000917.1:13238-23662 GCA_002633025.1 Notospermus geniculatus | reverse complement strand
TCTTGTCCGCGCCCTAGTGGATGCCAGGTTTAAAAAGAGAATAAGGCGAAGTTACCGCGTTCCTGCCTAATCATAACGCATAATTCATCGAAGAGGATTTCCGGTCATAATGGTCATAACTTGATTCTTAATGATCTCCTTCATTGCACTCGGAGGTAATCTTCATCAACATGACGATTGTTCAGGGTTAGACCACCGTCCGCTTGCATTTTGCGGCCTTATCTTGGTCGTTATCACCACATTTGCCTCGCAAACGAGCAATTCGCCTGTAACCATCGGTCGAACTGCCTTGGCAATCCGCCCTCAAAGGCCAATTGGACCTCGTATATGCCTCACGGGATGTTAGGCGGACTGGTTAAATGATTTCTAGAATAATGATCTCGGTTGCTGCACCTCATGAAGACATGATGCTGAAAACATCACCAAAGACAACCAAAGATTGGAAATAACGATAACTGCTGGTACCAATAAGAGAGAACGTTTAAAAGCAACAAATGTGGACATTATACGCGACTTCAACGAATGCGGTGTTGCTGCTAAACAGGTTGCAGTCTTAAAGCCACACTGTATTTAATTCAGAAAGTCCTTACGTCCTCCGACGTTAGTGTAGTGTAAAATGTACTATGGATACATTAGAGCTCTGCCTGCAGTTTTTCAATGTTTGCTGAAAATTAGGGCTTGATTCTTTGAAGTACGTATCAGGCAAGTATTTTGGGGACCTTCAAGAGGCTACGAGACCTATACCTGCCCTCTTCAAACACTTTGAAAATTCGTAAAATTCAATACAGGGAGGCTTTAAGTAAGATATTCACGTGACTGCTAAGGCTGCCATCTGAGCAATTCAGGCAAACTGGCACTGAATCGAGGGAGAAAGGGTCCTCTCTTCACCCTTACTCTTCAACCTAACCCACAGAATCCTTCTTTTGAGGATCTCTTATAAATAAACCAATATTTTTGTTGCATATGTTCCTGGTGCAGTGAATTCAACATGGAGAGGCTGAGCTTGATTGAAAACTATTCAAAATCATGGACCATCGCCATGTGCAATATTAACTTCCATCTATTATTCATGATAGTGAATCGCTACCTTTATAGGTCTGGAAATCATTGGCATCGTCATCGCTCAGGATCAACCTGTAGTGGTAAACCTAAATCTCACAGATTTCTTTCACAACATTTTCTGCACTTTCATCACGTTCAAAAACGTTGTTCTCTCAGCCATTAATTGAGATTACATCAACCGCCCATTAAGAAGTCAAGAACGTAACCCAATTTTCCCATCATTTGCTTTTTTCCATTTTAGGCGGGATTAGTCTTTTTACATCAGGCCAATGCATGGAGAATCGCAGTTATGGAGACGGTAAAACGTTGGAGTAAATTTGAATTGACGACTTTATCTTGTCGGTTATCCATTAGTGAAGCTTACGAATCAAGATAATCACATCTCCACGTTTTAAGCCGTATATTCAAGTTACGGCAAGTCAAACCACCAGTGGAGGCAATTAGGAACGCTGTTGTTTTAATAGTCTCAACGATAAAGCTCGTAACAGCCACAATACTGCGCCCATGTCATAAATGCAGAAGAGCGTAAGATAATGTACATCTTTTTATAGGCGTGACTTTCTATCTGAGTGTTGCCTAGCCGAACAAATCATCGCCATGTCGCCATAAAGCAACTGAGCGTTAATCTAAACGGGGTAGAGAACACAGAATTAACAAGTCAATCGCTGCAGCAGACACGACGGGCCGGTAATCCTCCGGGTGGAGATAGCATCGACCAAGAGTAGGATTGCTAGACCATGAATACTATGAATAAATCTCACAGTAAATGAGTTTACCACGGATTGTCGTACATTGCTTGTCCCGAGGCACAGAAGCTCGTGCCTGAAGCTAGATTCGAACCTGAAATGTCCAAGCTGCGAGTCAGAGAGACCCGAACTGTAACTGTAACCCGAACTGTTTCTCGAGGAGCTCTGCAAGAGGTGGCACAATGTTCCGAAAAAGTGGATGAGGTATATAATAAAGTATATTTTCCATACTAGCTGTTATCACATTCTGTCACCATTACGATTATGGAAAAAGAACCACCGTAAGAAACGCTCAGCATGTTTGCAACATGAAGTTGGTAATTGGCAACGGCAGAATCAGTGCCTGGCCGACACAGCGCATGCAGGGCAGAGTGTGAAGCGAATACTACATGTAAAGCCAGGAGCTAGCGAAATATTATTCATCACGGTCCAGCGATGGCCGATCTGCAAGGCTGGTCCGTCACAGAAGATAAGCAGCGCGAATTCAACGTGCCATAAACGACCTGAGTCTGATTGTCGGGCGCCGATACCGAAGACGATATTAAACACCTTCCGGCCCTACATTTCGGTTTAATGGGTCCGTCGTTTTTCTCGCGACCAAGTCATAGACAGATAGTCACTCAAGATAAACGGTCACGAGAGTTTGATCACTTATCAGAAGCGGATGAGGGAAGATGGCTTCGAAAATAATGAGGATAAGATGAGGCGAATCGCCTCCTGACCTGTCCGTCCCTCATGTTTATCGACCATGAAAAGGCTTGCGGTTATAAGTCAGACATGATGGATACAATAGGGTGCTCCATTTCTCCGAAATAACGGTGTTAGCTGATGAGACAAGTAACAGTTCTTCACTTGATGAAGTTCTTTATTATGCAGTCTCATCTGCCAGACAATGAATTATGAGGCCCACTTGGGCTTTTTCCGGGGATGTTTAGCAAAGCGGCGACGATGTAAGCGTTCCCTTATGATATCAGTCCGCCACTCGTTCTACCTACATCATCTAATTAGCCTATGGAGATCGCTAGACTTCTTTCATTTGGGTGCGAATGAGGAAGAAAAGCGTCTAGACTTTCAATAACAGGAGGGTGTAACACAAGGAAGATTCACATTACAATGGGAACCCGCTTGAATTATTATCACAAGTGGTGCAGCGCTGCCAGTGGTTGTACCTAAGGCGTTAAACAGACCAAAACAATGCAATAATGTCGTCAAAAAAGAGGTAGAACCACTCAGAACCCTCCCATCGAGGTTGATCGAGGTTGAAATGAAAGGCACGGCTGGAATTGGTGCAACACGGTGTGCGGTAGGGAGAATTTAGAAAGCAATCGAACAACACCGTTAAAAAAGTAAAATTGCTACCAGAACAAAGTCATCTTTGCAAATTAAACCAGCCGTTGCGTCAGGCTATGGTATTATCCTCTATTACCACACCGAATTTCGAGGCAAAATGAAGCTTCTAAGTGTGACTTTATTGAGCCGACCTCCAGCATTATTCCGGCAATCGTGACATGTTCGTTAGCTCATCAACATGTCCAACCTGCCAGGTTGCTGTTGATACGACTCATTTCCATTCTTTGGAAGCGAAGCATCCATCGACTGGGCCATATTGGGTTGAAACACTATACATGTATAAATTCAAGTCACTGAAACGGCCAAGGAGAGAGAAAGGAAGAGTTCGGCAAATAATGTATGTCTTTGTTGGAGACGTATGCATAATATGAGACTCGTCTGAGGTGTTCACACAGGCAATGAACCAGACATTTGGGGACATATCTTGCATTGAGACCCGAGGATGCTGAGGAATAAGCGATGTACATGTGTATGAAGAAGTTGATGGTTTGCCGCGGGTTGGGCGGATGACAATGGGTGTTTACAAAGAGTACAAGAAACAAAGTCGTGAAAATGATACCTCTTCCACTTAGACTTACTCGGAGGAACATATGATAGCTACTTAACGTCGTCTCTATTTTTTGTGACTGTAACCCAATCTCAACATTTTGCAACAGTTCCACAGGGGAGGACACAGACACTGCATTACAGAGGGCCAATGCTAAAAGATCCATGAGCAGCAGCGGTTTAGTAGTCAGGCGTGTTCCTGGCCTTTAAAAATCGACCAATAGGCTGCCGAGCAAGACTGAGGTCGACAGATCAGATATATAAAGCCCAATGGCTGGTTTACCACAGAAGTGTGTTACCCCTTTATCATTCTCCATTATCGTCGCTAGGTGGCGCCCACTCGTCAATTGGGCGCCACCTCACCTTGTAAACGTTGGCCAATAGAAAACACGGAACCAACACCGAAGGTATGCCTGGAGGATAATCAGATCTGTTTGGGTTGCTAGGCGTGTTCTTCCCGCCCTGTAAGATGGTAAGTGACGGCGGTACGGGTAAGCCGGAATGGTGGTGTCGTCATAAACAGCTGTTGAGTCCTTTCTTCTGGTAGAGTAAGACGCAGTGTTGTCGACAAAAATGGTAATAATGGTTTCTCACCATTTAACAAGCCCGGCAGGCAGGCAGGCAGCCATCCCAGACACGATTCCATCGATTGATAACTAGCACAGATCCCTGGGGAGCCGCTTCCAAACATCGAAAATGTCTCTCTGGAGAGATATTTGTGGTTTACCGATGAAACGAAAGGTCAGATGAGTTAGAGAATAAAGCCTTTCTTCACAGTTGGTCTATAAAATGACTTGGAGCCAAGGCAAGTGAATAGCTCTGTGAATAAAAGTAACACACAGCACAAAGAACATCGAGAGTCATGTTTATTTCATGAAGGTACTGGTAAACAAGTGAAGCAGTGGAGGAGAACTTAAATATCCCCTTTCGTTAGTAAGGGCATATTGTATTAGATTTTTCCGCCAGGGTAGACTGGTACCTGATCCTAACTATTTTACATCGGGCTTTTGCATATGTTAGGACCGGGCGTGCCTACCGCCTTCGTGCTTCTGATTGGTCGGTGCTGGCGCAGGTGATAAGTATGTGAACTATTATGTTGATAGATTTTCTATTTTTAACATGGAAAACCCCCGGCATGATTGGTGAATTTCCTGGGTCAAAGGTCAGTCACCTTCTATCTGCATTCTGGTACGTCAGCCGTATTGAGAATTGAATAAATTTACATAATTTACATAAAATTTTCAAGTGACGTCACTGTCAGAATTCCTCCACAAATGGCGGCCACGACTGGTCCTACCATTCAAAAGCGACACCATCGGTAGGACCAGGTACTAGTCTACCGCCAGGGTCGAAGTCATAGCATTAATTGCCCATAGCTGATGACGTCACTCAAATGGTGGAAATGTTTTAAAGTTTGCTCTTGCTATAATTACGGATTGAAGTGGCCATCTCAAGCCCTCATGCTCATCACTTGGATGGGATCTTTTACTTGCCCTTGCAAAGGCACAAGGAACAAGGCACCATGGTACTGTCCCATGCGACGGATTGAAGAGCAGGGGATGATTAATCCCACGGACCGGGATTCGTACCCGGGACCTGATGGCATACTCTCGAAGCAAGCATTTCTGCAGGAGATCAGGAGTGTGGAATGGTTTTACAATGCCTTCAGGTAATACCCCTTCACATGAAGAGTCACGCCGCTGTACTCAATGTCTATGAAGAACCTGCAAACTACCTCTACTTGGAAGCAGTTAGCGGTAACTTCTTTATTTAGACGTTTCATCCCACTCTCCTTAGATCCAAGACGATGAGTAGCATTGGCGACCGGAAGTCGTCAAGTCCGGATGCTGTGGAGGTTGGTTTCGTCCCTCTTGCTCTTTTTCAAGGATGTGACGCGCCGTTTCTTAGCATTGCTTTGTTGTTTTTGGTGCAACCGCTCGCGGCGCCGCCCTGTCGGGATAACTTAGTCAAGAGGGTACCTCTTTTGCTCTGCACTGGCACGGTCGATAAGACCAAAAGTAGTCCAGTAAAAATATGAAAAAAATCCCTTGACCCCAAACAAATTGCAATAGTTTGTTTTATGACTGGGACTTGTTCTATGGGTGTCAAGTGAACATCCCTCCCAAAATCCCCCGAAATCTGACGACGGGAAATGACGTAATCGGCTTAAATCTAATATGGCCGCCAAAATACTTTATGAGGTGGTGTATCTCCTTAACAGTTGCTTTTAGGGCCTACAAATGTATTACAAATGTATATAAATGTGGTACCAAAGAATGGATTAAGCCCATCAAAAGCAATGGGGGACGTAGATATGACGTAGTTATGACGTCATAGTGATATTTCGACGTGAATGTGACATCACTGCCACAAAGAACACCCAAATCACTAGGTCAACTCACCAGAATCCCAATTAAAGTAGCCTATGCATATCCTTTATGTGTTATTCATCAATGCAAAAAGTGAACTCCTTTTAAGTCATGTTTCAACACTGATCATTATTACAAAATTCACGAAAATATCCCTCTGCTATCTGCAGAGAGTCCAAATCTTCTGTGTCAATTGAATGTTCCTGCATGTGCCTTCTTGGCATTCCCCACAAGCACTGATACATTCATGTTCATGTTTTCTGCAACCACATTGGTTGTCGTCGCAGAGTCCCTTTGCACTGACATCATTCATCTTCATGAGTGGTTCTCGTGCTGGTAAGGAATCCATTAAATGAACCGTTCTTAAATGTCCAGCCCCATTCCTCTGGTCGAACGTCAGTTACTTTTCCAACCCAGGTTTGAACTTGGTGGTAAACAAGGAGTGAATGGTATTTGACAAGATTCAGATGTTGGTGGAGGCTGCGAGCATCAATATTAGTTATTTACCGACCACTGTATCTCCTTAACAGTTGCTTTTAGGGCCTATAAATGTATTACAAATGTATATAAATGTGGTACCAAAGAATGGATTAAGCCCATCAAAAGCGCTGGAGGACCTAGATATGACGTAGTTATGACGTCATAGTGATATTTCGACATGAATATGACATCACTGCCACAAAGAACACCCAAATCACTAGGTCAACTCAGAACCAGAGTCCTTAAAGTAGCCTATTCATATTCTTTATGTACTAGTCATCAATGCAAAAAGTGAACTCCTTTTAAGTCATGTTTCAACACTGATCATCATTACAAAATTCACGAAAATATCCCACTGCTATCTGCAGAGCGTCCAAATCTTCTGTGTCAACTGAATGTCCCTGCATGTGCCTTCTTGGCATTCCCCACAAGTACTGGTACATGTACATTCAAGTTCATGTTTTCTGCAAACACATTGGTTGTTGTCGCAGAGTCCCTTTGCACAGACATCAGTCATCTTCATGAGTGATTCTGGTGCTGGTAACGAATCCATTGTTTTAGGATAAAATGAACCGTTCTTTAAGGTCCAGCCCCATTCCTCTGGTCGAACATCATTTACTTTTCCCACCCAGGTTTGAACTTGGTGGTAAACAAGGAATGAACGTCATTTGACAAGAGTCAGATGCTGGTGGAGGCTGCGAGCATCAATATTAGTTATTTACCGACCACTTTGTTTATGAACCGCTTTTTCCACAACATATCCAATGTATGGAGTATCCCCCTCCCGCCGCCATAAGGGGAGACAAGTAACTTTTCCCTGCATTCACAAAACTTTCCAAGCACCTGCTTCCGAAGAGAACACCTTTGCAAGTTTCATAAACTCCTGTCCATCCGGTGCTGTTTAAGAGCTTCACTTATTGCCGATTCTAAAGAGTTGAGAAGATGCGTCACATGCAGACATTGCATTCGATGAATGGAAGGACCTGGAAAATATGTGGACCGAGCTTGTCTTTAAGGGAGGCAAATGTTTAACAGAGGGAACCTTGAGCTTGCTTTCTCAGATCTAAAATGAAACCCCTTTGCATCTGGTTTCAAATGGTGGCAGATGAGAATGAGAATGAGAAGGTCGGTGTCTTCTCCAATGATATGGGTCACTCCTTTCGTTGAATATTCTCCTCCCACCAAGTTGTGAATGCAGGGGAAAGCTACTTGTCTCCCTCTGTGGTGGTGGAAAGGGGGATGCATTGGATACGTTTTAGAAAAAAAAGCAGTTCACAAACAAAGTGGCCAGTAGGATACCTCGTGCTGGGTTCCCCCAGCGTCCGACTCTGCCAAATACCATTCACTCCGAATTTACCACCGTGTTTAAACCTGGGTGGGAGAAGGAAATGACCTTCGAGCAGAGGAATTCTGCTGGACCTTAAAGAACGATACGCTTAAATCCTATAAGAAATGACCCGTTACCAGCACCAGAATCACTCGTGAAGGTGATTCTGTGACAAAAACCGATGTAGCTGCAGAAAACACGAACTTGAATGTACCAGTGCTTGTGGGGAATGCCGAGAAGGCACAAGCAGGAATATTCAATTGACATCAACCAAGGGGAAGTTACAAGTAAGTAGGGAGGTTTGGCCACCTTATGGTTTACGTCTGCGTTTACGATTTAACGACGTCATGACGTCATCACAGAGGAGGTTTCCCGTGTAATTTAAAATGCTGTCGATGTATCCCATGTTTGGCCGGCCCTCAAAGACATAGGTTCATCATTCATGTCAAAATATCACTATGACTTTATAACTACGTCATATCTACGTCCTTTACTGCTTTTGGTGGGCTACATCCATTCTTTGGTACCACATTTATATACATTTGTAATACATTTATAGGCCCTAAAAGCAACTGTTAAGGAGATACACCACCTCAAAAAGTATTTTGGCGGCCATATTGGATTTATGCCGATTACGTAATTTCCCGTCGTCAGATTTTGGGGGATTTTGGGTGGGATGTTCCTTGACACCCATAGAACAAGTTCCAATCATAAAACAAACTATTGCAATTTGTTTGGGGTCAAACTTATATTTACTGGACTATGTAGGTTTTTTTCATGGAGCAGTGCTCTCCCAAGCGCATGCTTTCTGCGCCATTCATATTACAATAAGGGGTGGACCGAATGAATGACTGACTGTACACCGCTGTTGTTTCATTGGCTGGAAATTTACGATGGGCTCCGACGGTGGCGCTGACTAATTCGTGCTCCGATACGAAGCGCCACCGTCGGACGCCCAAGGAAACAGGTTAGAACCAGCACATTGCCGGCAAACAGTCGCATTCTACGTTGTGCGATACTTTTTCGATGTTTCACTTCTGACGAGACGAAAAGTATCTACTGTACCGGTATGAAGAATACCGCCATCTTGGATAGACATTCATCCGCGTTAGGAGCACTACTTAATACGTACTGCGCATGCGTAGACTGATATCCGGGAACCATGGAAACCACTGGGAGACAACATGCAGCATCCAGCAACATAATATCATACTTTTCTTGATCTTATGTAAGCATAAATCTATAGTTTTAAGTAATTCATATATACAGTGATGAATTTTCAAAAAATATGCGTATATCGTGTAATTCTAGACACCATCACCTGGGCACTATATTTTATCCGGCGGACGAATGGGTTAGTAAATCGCCGGAACTGAGGACCCACTTCAGTTTCAGGATGGCGCGTATTGTTATACAGCCGAGCCGGACTCCCGACAAATCCCGAAGTACCCGAAGGAGGCCGGGCGAGGCCGAGCCGAATGCAAACAGTGGGCGTCGCTGGTCAGTAGAGAGCTTCTGCAAGTGCCCGGTTAGGCCATACGACTACGTTTATCTATTGTTTGGGTGCACTCACACAATAGATAAACGTCGTCGTAGAGCCTAACCGGGCGGGTGCAGAAGCTCTCTAATAGCGCAGAAGGGTTGAATGAGTGAGCACATAACCTTTTGTCACCTTAATAATAGGGGCACAAGAAGCGCAGTCCAAAGCAAGCAAAGAGCATAATTCAATTGTGGCGCATAAGCCTTTTGTCATTTAACGCGCATTGGGAGGATTAGAGCATAGCGTCTATTGTGAGAGGTAATTGGCGCACAGCGCGGAGCATTGTATGTGCGCTCTGAACTCGATTGCTTAGTGTATGTCAACAGACTGTTCTTTCTTTGTCGACAGAATAAAACTAGGCGTAGGCTACTGGCGGCAAATTTCAATGCGGTAGGGGTGTTTTTAAAGTCGACTGACCCGACTGAATGAGGATGTACATGTAGCCTACTGTTTTGTACTTTATCCTCTGCTAGGCAGTAAGTACACTCGGCCCCAGTGTTTAGCTGGCCGTAGGTATAGACCCACTAAACACTGGCATGATTGGCGCCAAAACTGACTTATAGTCAACAGATGGCGCTGTTTGACGAGATATCCAATCACGAGCCGTCATCGCGGGTTTAGCCGACGCCGGAGTAACACACTTTCTGATTGGCTATGATATGTGTACAAAATGTACACTGTGTATTCATACTTTTCGCGATTGGAAAGCCAACAAGATCAACGCCGTTTGCAAATATGAGCAATGTTGTCACGCACCTGTTAGTCTGCCCCCACGTTTTGGACATTTTGAAGGGTATATAATCCAGTTGCCTCATGAAAGCTGCCGAGAATCACTAATTTGGTCCGTTTTACTGGCGAGTATCGCGCAGATTCCCAAATGGGGATTCCCCGAATCGACAGCGAGCGCCGTCTGTTGGTCATAAGTTGAGATTGGCGTCAACAATGGCAGTTTCTAAGCGCGGATAACGCAGTGGGTAGCGGTTTGAAACTGCCGGGGGAGTTTA
>NMRB01000916.1:235787-253647 GCA_002633025.1 Notospermus geniculatus | reverse complement strand
TTGGGAACTGAAAACAATCACCTGAAGTCAATGAGTCAGTCATCTGAGTAGATCAGGAAAAATTCACATTACTTAAAGGGCGCTTGCTCACAAACACTTCTGCACATGTTGCTAGATGACAAAACAAGTAACCTTAGTAACAAACAAGTTGAGAAATTGTTTACACTACAAAGTGAATAAGCCATGACACCGTTTACTCATAATTCCCATCTAGTAGGGAATAAGATCTACATATTGCAGAAAAAACATTTCTATCATCGCCTCTGCTGCTTTGGAAAGGAGCTCTGTCAACAGGCTCTGACTCTGGGTTTGACTGCCCAAGGTCAGAGATACTATAAGCTGAGAAGCTGGCTGCTGAACCATAATCAGGTGTCGAATCCAGTTGCAACTGCCTGGGCATCATATTTTGCAGTGTAGTGTGCCTTGATCTTGGTGCCACTGTTGTGCTGGGCACATCTGGGGTCGGTGAAGTTGAAGGTCGTCCAATTGACGAAGAACCACCAGGAATAACATTACCAGTAGGAATCTGTGACCCAGAGCCAAATGGCTGCAAGGTAGGAGCAGCAAACCCTGAAATGAAACTGGGAATTAATCAACAGTGGCATACAAAGATAGTTTAAATGTTCCAAAACTTCATACTTCTTCACTTTTTGGTGAACTCTGTCTTCTGGTATCAAACGTTTGTGAAAAATTGAAAAATCTCAAATTATCGAAATTTTGATAATCTCAAATATCTCAGCAAGCACTCAACAGATTTTGATGAAACAAAGTNTAATCTCAAATATCTCAGCAAGCACTCAACAGATTTTGATGAAACAAAGTCCATGATCCTTAGAAGGTTCCACTCTATCAAAACTGCAACAAAAGTCACAAAAAAATTACATAATAAAAATGTTGATTTTTAGGATTTTTTTCTGATGAGCTATTACGTAATTACGATATTTCCAAATTGCCAAAATTGTGATGCAGGAATATGACCAACAAGATGTACTTTCATATGGAACAAACCGTGTTAAAATTGGCCCAGTACTATTTGAAATATTCAACTTATCAGGTGTAGATAAACTAATGTCCATGACTGTACCTGTATAATAACTTACCAGACTGGGTAAAGAAGCTCATCATCATTTGCATGGTTCTCATCTGCTGTTCATTTTCCTCGCGACGCAATTCCCGCTCAGCCTCTATTGCAGCTTGTCGTTGCTGCTCTTCACGTCTGAACATTTCGTCCCTCATCTGTGCCTGCTGATTCATCAGCGTCTCCAAAAGAGAAGTCATTTTTTCAACTGCAGCAGTCTTAGGTTTTCGGGTCTTCTTTGGTGTGGTATCTGAAAAAGTTCACTCCAAGCAGTAAGAGTATAATCATGCTTCATAGATAAGAAAAGGTCTATTATTTCAATAATTACATCGGGTTACAGCGGTTGTGGAGAATAAGTTGGTAGTACATGTATGTATGTCTATACCCTGGTCTAAAATGCTGTCCAGTATTTCTCCATATCATTTTAGGCTCTAGGGAAGAACTGCTGGTTTGATTTCAGGACAGTTTGGTTCTACACAAAAATTGGAGACCAATTTTATGACCTATTAAAATTCATAATGCCTTACCATTGGCAACTGTCTTCGAATTATTGCCACTGTATGAAAGTTTAGGCTCTTTTTCATTATTGCCTGTGCAACCAGCATCTAGAAAAGAAAAAGAAACCAGAAACTACATCAGTAAAAGCCGAGCCCGGGAAGCCGAGTATCAAAACAGCACTATTAACATCATGCCCAGCAAAATGCTTGGAGAGAGTGCATTGATTGAATTATAGTTCGAAAGGACTGTTCTGCCAGAGGAAGACTTGGGATGAGACAAATTATTTCTCCTCCCCCCATATTTTGTACATGTATATTAAAATTTCTCCCAAAGTCTTCGTTTTCATCCAGGGAGAAAGAGATTTGGAGTAAAAAGATTTGGAGTAATTTATTTGACAAAAATTTAATGAAATAGCATCCTCCCACAGCAGGAGTTTTTACCTCGCTCCTCTTCATCCGCTCACACAAACCCCTGCTGAAATACAACGGCCAGTGAATCTGATGTGGCTGTTCCATACTCCAGTTGCACTCACTGTATTTTAAGGATGACTGGAGAAGTACAAATTTCGTGGTTTTACCCAGTTTGATTTTAAAGTTTTATCCTTTACAAATCACTTACATCTTTCCAAAATTGACTGAATTTTATCACAAAGGTTCTTCCTGTGTATAGGAAAGATTCTTATTATTTTTGATTGTTATTATGAGTTATAATTATTTTAATATTGACACCCTGAAAATGCTGCATTCTGATTGGGCAATGGTTTTCTGACCGCCTCTGCTTGCCTGGGAGGCCCAATTTCAGCAGGGCTTTGTGTGGAGTGTATGAAGAGGAGCGAGACCAAAGCCCTGCTGTGGGAGGATGTGAAATAGTGAAAATCAAAGTCAACTGCAGAAATAGTGTTAGATCGGCTCAAGTCATAGTCTCCACAAAACCTCTGTTGAGAAGTTATTTCTCCCTGCATGTCGGAAATCTTGACACAAGTCTCTGGACATTGGTAGTAGGCCTACTGTAGAGTATACAGTGAGTACCAACATCAAAGGTTTAAAACTAACTTACCATTGTTATTCACATTCTTCATGTTCTTCTTGACAGTAGCGCCACAGGATGTTGGTTTAGGAACACCTTTGCTTTTGATGCCAGCATCTACAACATATTATTACCGGTACGTGTCATTAAATTTTTACAATTAAAACTCAGGGCCAGAGCCAGGGAGTCATTATCACCAGGACTGCATTTGGTTATTGTTCTAGCTACAACATGAATTTTTCAGGAGTGGAATGGAAAGCCATATCATGAGATTAGGCCTAGACTTACCCAGCGTCTGTTGCCGTTTAAATGTTGGCTTTTTCACATTGTTGTTTTTATCCATTTAATCACCTTAGCAGCAGGATCAGCAGGCATGGCAAGGTCTGGCAGGGTATCAATGCTCTCAATTTCATGAAGCTCACAACTTGTTGAAAGTGCAGAGCCAGGTCTCTTTAGGCCTGGGGCAGGCCTATTTTCCTCTTCTCCGTCATCGTCATCTGTATCATTATCAATATCATCTTGATCATCACCATCCTGTTCGTCCTCCACCGTCATGACCGGCGTAGGCCTATCCACCATCCCCATGCCCAACGCCCTACCAACAACATCAACAACACGAACAGGGTTGGCAAGTGGACGCACTCCCAAGATCTGATCCATTATTTCAAACACATGCGGGACTGGCCTGGCACCATGACCTGATTTATTTTCGTTGTCTTTGAATTGATTGTACTCGTATTTGAGTGCTTTCAATTTTGACCTGCATTGTTTGGCAGTGCGATCATAGCCACGAACGTGCAGCAACTCTGCCACACGCTCTTATACAGGGATGTTTCTCCTCACCCCCTCCAGCTGCCCTTCAATATCCTCGTCTCTCCATATCTCCACCAGTGCCAACTGTTCGTTTGGACTCCAGGCGAGTCCTCGGTTCACGTTTATGGCCATTGCGAAGAAAATGACAATCAAAAACAAACAAATCATCTGAGAATTACCTATTAAAATGAGAAGTTCGGGAGAAGTTGTCCAAGCACTGTGGAAGCCGACAACACGGACGAAACCGGAAGGAAGTTGCGATGAGAGAGTGTAACGCGCATGCGCGAGTGGATGCGTTTTCGCTGTAACGATATAAGCGTTCAGACACACAACTTGGGCGTCGGGGCTATAACGTACTAAAACAGTAAGTTGGGAAAACGCTAAAATTGGCGTTTTTGTCCGAACGTTTTGAAAGCGTTATAAAAACTCTTGTGTCTGAACAGCTATATCGTTATAAAAGCTAAAACTGTTTCCCGAACGTTATAAGGCTCTAGTGTGAACGCGGCTTATGTACCTTAGTGTAACCACGGCTATAATGGATCCTATCTTCCCATGCTATTTTTATTGCATCGTCACACCCCCCTTCGGCCGTCAAGTGGACTCGTTCCATTCACGTGTTTTGCGCCCATTGTATAGGAAACCTCATACCCTACCTTCCTAAGCTTTTCAGGAGAAAGGACCATTGTCCGCTCCTGTCCACGCTGAGTTCTTTCCGTGTGTATACGCCGTGTGCCTATTTTTATGGTCCGAGAAGGAGCAAACTTTGTGGGTCCTTGTGGGAAAAGGTAGGTTCCACACCAATTTAGTCCGGTTTCCGATTTGTATGATAGGCTAGTCGTTTTGCAAATACGCTACGTAGTGGTAATGGTTTTTTGCGGTTTACAGGAGCATACCGGTTTTTCGGGGGTTGGGACAGGCCTACATGCAAACGAATCGAATGTAACCACACCTACATACAGTACGTTGCACATTGACCTCCGTTCCACGCCGCGCACCACCCTCGTACCACATGCAGCGTCATTCACGTCCCATCCCCGTATCTTCCGAGTATTATTAAGACCGCCACCACCTCACAAGGTGGCGGTCTTCATTGGTTTTCACTGGATTTCTCTCTATCTCTCGATCTCTCTCTGGATCTCTCTCCATCCAATCTGTGGTGTCGGCAGGATAACTCAAAAAGTACGCCACGTATCGCGACGAAACTTTCAGGAATTTTAGATATGCATGTTACACGGAACCCTATTGATTTTTGGGGTCATCCGCCAACAATGAACTGTTAAATTAGATGAAGTTTGTTGTCCTAACGCATTTACCTTTGCCAACAACCCATGACGTCGGGCCTAAGAACGCAGCGTCACCACGACGTCGAGCATGACGCTGCAGCGTCACTCGCGGCAGCGTGGTTTTCGCTGACGTCATCTCATCTCGGATCAAATATAATGCACCGGTCAATGAGAAGTCTGAACCCCCCCGTTCAGACATTCGACACTTATTCGACACTTGAAGAGAAACTGTTCGCCAGGAACTCGACACCAGTTCACCCAGAACCACCAGCACTTTCGCCAGGAATTCGACACTGCTTTTTTCTTCAACCCCCAGGACCTCACCTTTTTTTCGACATCAGTTTGTTGAGGACGCCAGGAATTCGACACACATAGTAGGCCTACACTACAGAAAAACTCCAAATACATTTATTTTGAGAATCATGCATACGAACACTTATTTATTAAGTATTTCGGAAAGAAATCCCTGAATCTCCCGGCCTGGGCCTAGCCATTTTCTCCTCTGTCATCCTCGTTCCCGTTTTTTTTAGTAGTCCGAACACTGCATCCTGTTGCTCATTTGTAGAACTGACGGTCGCAACATCTGTATTGCGTCCAGCAGATGCTAAAAACAGCAATACGTTCGGACTACTCCACATAGTACATGCACAACTGTCCTAGAAGCGAGGTTGGGAAATCGCACATGGGTTTCTTGACGCATTTCTGTCGTCGGACGACACGCATTCGACAGCGGCTCACCGGCTCGCCAGGAATGCGACGTTTACGTTAAAATGTACTCGACAGGAATTCGACAGCTACGGAAATTATTTACCTCAGACACTCGACGGAAACGCGACACTATAATTTTTTTTATTCGCCAGGTATTCGACGGTGGAGCAATTTTCGTCCGTCCAGAACTCGACGCCAAAGAGGCGTCGAATTGGCGTCGACCCCTGAACGGGGGGGTTCAGACATCTCATTGACCGGTGCATAAACTGTGACGCCACGCACACCACGTTTCAGGTCCTCTGGCCAATCAGAGATCGAAACGAATTTAGTCCGGTGCCATGATGTAGGCATACCCGTATTTCGCGAAAAATGACACGCACATTTGTCTGAAATCAATAACATTTTTAAAATGACCATGACCTGACAAGTTTACCAATTGTGAAATTTAGTAGGCCTAACTTTGAAAACAATAACCCCCTGCTCTTGGCTGCCGCGAAACACACAATCGCACTTTAAAGCCATGTACATCTACATCATAAATGTAGGCCTACACTGTAAATGACGCATGTTCAGTCCCAATATCATCATTTTCCATTGCCCAACATATTTACAAAATTCAGTGAATTTTCAAAGGCGGTCTTCAAATTGACTCACAAGTCAATTTCTAGTTACAAAGTGAATTTTCAAGGGCGGTCTTCAAATTGACTCACAAGTCAGTTTCTAGTTATTATTGCTTTAGACTGCCATGACGTCGATGAATTTGAAACTGTGTCCTCTCCGCGGATTGCAGGGAAATAGAAAAATTTCACCGCGCAATGAGAAAGCCATTCTAATCCTAAAAATGTTAATCCAGTACAAGTGATGAAATGAAAGTCGGATTGGTGGAAAGGAACGGGAAGGAGAGATCAGGCGTTCTCTTGGTTTACACAGGACGACAAAGCCAGCTAAGTGTCCAGGTATTGTGTAAGTCGAGTTGATGTATTTCCCATACCATCTTAGACATGACTGATATCTCTCACTCCAGTATATTCTATTAAACCTTTGATTAAAATTCTTTAATACAGTATGTTCGCAGTAGTTGTAATTTCTACTCCTTCTGCAGATACAATAGCTCGAACTTTTGCGTCTAAAGTTATAAGTGAAAATTATATCTTCGTACTCTGTAAAAATAGAAGTGTATACCTGGTGCCGTAATATACGGGTTGCAATTTTCACCGTCATGCCTGATGACAGTAATGCTGTCATCGTCGGTCTGTCAAGTGTAATATTGAAAACTGTCGCACTGTATATACCTTGACGCGGCTTGCATATTATCACAACTCTAGTTCCCTTCCCGAACGTTGGATTTTAAATGTTAGTGGGTTTATAACATGGGTGCAATCGGTGTATGGAAAATCGGTATATTTCAGATTTGTTGAATATGTCATGAAGGGAAGGCATTGATGTGTCCTGGTCAAGGAATACAAGAAACCGCTTTTTGAACATGTTTTTAAACCTTTGAGTATAACCCATAGATGTAGACCCATCGTATTGAAATGTGTGCACTAAGCAAAAAGTATTTTGACGGTATGAATAAAAGTTTACTTCAGAGTTTTTAGTGATTCCTCCTTTACGTGATATCACGAGATAATCAGATAACTCATTGTACCACCATGAATCTCTCTGACCTCGAAATGTGAAAGGTGGCCTCAGAAAAGACCGGCCCCTGTGCACGATCTTGTAGTTCGCCTGAAGCTAAAAACATACATGTAAGTGCCTTCATATAACTAAGATTCAATCAAATAAGCTTTACTTCCGAAAAAGTCGGGGGCATTATGTCGTGGCGCGTGCGTCGGTGTCGTCGTCGGTGTCCGTTAACATTTGGTTTCCGTCAATTAGCTTGTGAACGCTTGACCGATCAACCTGAATTTTTTTGTGAGGGTTGGTCACTATGAGGGGACGGTTCCTTTCAATGACCAGCTCCGCCGCCCATCCAAGATGGGGGCTATGGTGGCCAGTGTGAAATTGGTTTCCGTCGATTACATGTAACTTCAGAACGCTTTGACCGATCAACCTGAATTTTTTTGTGAGGGTTGGTCTCTATGAGGGGACGGTTCCTTTCGATGACCAGCTCCGCCACCCATCCAAGATGGCGGCTATGGTGGCCATCTTGAAATTGGCTTTTTTGTGAGGGTTTGCATCTATGAGGGGAAGGTTCCTTTCGATGACCAGCTCTGCCGCTCATCCAAGATGGCGGCTATGGTGGCCATCTTGAAATCGAGTTTCCGTCAATTAATTTCAGATTGCTTCGCCCACAAACAACATACCAGTCGGGGGCATATCTAGCGTCCAATGGAAATACCTAGTAAGTCACATTTTTGGAAAAAATGAGTTAAGGCCAAATTCGTACTTACTTGGTATTGTTTCATCATAATAAACAGTTTTTGTTTGTAAAATGTTTGCCAAAGCCTCGGAAAGACAGTGGTGCACTTACTCGGTTTTTACATCTAAGTCATCAGAATTGTGACGTACTAAGTTTTTACCTTTGCAGATTCAGCATGAAATCAGAGGTAAAACATAGTAAATTGCATTTAATCCTGTTGTATGACATATTTTTAATTAGGAGTGTTTTCCACAACAAAACTCTCGAAGTTGTCATTCCACATAACCCATTTTTCTCGAAAACAACAGAATGTGACATACTAGGTATTTCCATTGGGCGCTAGATGCCACGCTCTGCGTTGCTCTTGTTTGCTCTTCAACTGGCTATAATGCAAAGCATGAGAGGAGTCCTACGTCAGTCGGCAAAATTGTGTCGAGTGGTATTTTCAAAATGCTGACGGGAGAGATTAAGAGTAGATTGGAAAAATATGCACATATTTCAACAGTAACTTTCTTCCTTGCAACCAGCGAACAAGTTCATGCAGTTTCCCTGATGCGTCGAATCCAAAATCACGACGACCCCTGTAATTTCCCCACCGTATTAATATTTTAAAAAGAACGGCCTCGATACGACCCGCGTATAACTTTTTCTTGCCGTGACAAACCGCCGGACTAATATCGTACCCTACAAATCGGGGACCCTCGAATCCGTTATCAGCCAGGTACATGTATCGCATCACAGAGTTGGGATGGCCGGATATAAAGTGCAGTGAATCTAATGGATAAGCCGCGATAGTTTTTATAAACTTTATTTCTTTTCTGCTTTTCTTGTACAGATATATGTTTGTTTTGAATACATTGTTCCTGCTTCGTACACGAAAACACAACAAATAAGCAAACAGCGGCTGCAGACCGGTGCATTTTCTGTACAAAATAGCTTCATTTATCAGTTGTGCGGAACGCTTGTGGAAAATAAGGTCGTATACTAGAATTGACGCAACGTGATAATATCGACGTTCAATTGCAAACGTGTAAGTGTTGGTTTGTCTCCACGCATGAAAATAAAGGCGACTCCTTGCAGCAAGAATATCTATGTCACCTCCCAACCTGTTTCGAGATACTTCACTAACGTCTAACTTATTTTGATAATTTCTGCTGAAATCGAGCGTGTAAATGGTTTTGTCGCCAGTTCTTTTGAAAAATAACATATTTTCACAGCTCGTACATGATTTCGTAAGTAAACCCCCAAACGGCTTTTTATTGGATGGCCAAACGTCATAAAGCAAAGTGTACACAAGACGAGTTGTGTTGAATTTAAACACCAACAGGTTTTCTAATGAAATAGCCAACAAGTATCCATTTGGGTAACCAAATCCTTGATATAAATGGAATGTACTGAGCGGGATCGGTGGCAAAATAAGAACTTTTCGAGGTGAGCTCATCAGAACATATTCGTACTGTAACAATATGTCTGTGTATTTATAACGATTTTATCAACTTCTTGTGGCCCGCACTGTTGAATGGGCCGCATATAATGGCACTAATTGCCGACGTGAAGAAAAAAAACGAGGTCAAATATGGTATGGTCCCTTCGTCAGACGTGGGAGTTCGCTAAAGGGCTCCGCACACTAAAAAATGGGGGCGACTACCGATGCGACTACTGCGTCGCCTGCGATAATTACCTTTGGGGTCGATCATTGATGTCATCCACGACATCACTGATCTTCCAAGGAAGCATTTGTCGGAAACGAGTCAACAAAAACTAAAAAAAACTGAAAATATGCTCAGTCGCTTCTGTGGTCGCAAGGCCGGTCGCCTAGATCGCTCGAAAAATCGCTAGTGTGCGGTGCCCTTAAGAGGTTCATAATATAGGTTGGACCGTAGGCCTATGCAACAAGATGTTAATTCTTACCTTTCTCTGAAACAGTCGACTTCCGGTCGAATAAATAGCTTCATCTTTCTCTGAACATATTCCCTGTTTATGGCTTAGTTTGCAAGAAAGATTGTTGTTGCCAGGAACAAAATTGAATGTTGTACATTTTTTCAAAATGATGCACAGAACGCTGCAGTATAAACACGATATGGATGGCCTGGATCCAAGATCTGGGTTGTTGAGGGCTTTATGGCTAATAAGATGACTAAAGAATGATTGTCTCATCATTTTCGTGCTTGTTATCATGAAATGCTGACGTTTTATAATTTGATTCGTTTTTTGGTTTTGAACCATCACGATCTACCAACTGACAAACATTCATCAGAATCTCGACTCAAGACAAGATCGGGCGCTTACATTTAAAAGGGCTGTTCGTTTTCGTCAATTGAGGAATCCGAGTTGTGATCCTTGAGAAAATGAAAAGCTATGAAGCTGCAAATTCAGCGATTATTCTGTACTGGACAACAAATGGCACAGCAGTTTGCAAGTGCATAGCTTTTCTCGTTTTCCCAAGGATCGCAACTCAGATTCCTCATTAAGTGACGAAAACGAACAGCCCCTTTTGTTTGAAAAATAATGAATTATAAATACATTGCGTTACGCCATTTTTAAAGAGTTACCAGAATTGTATCAATATATTATTTTTATATTTCCTTGGGGTGGTTCCACGTCTGTGCGGTTAACGGCGGTCCTCCAAAACTTCGGTGACGCCCAGCGTTGTCCAGTAGTTTTGAAGTTTAATCCATGAACTGTAATCGACATGTTTGCTGACGTCATCGTGGAGCGACGTCAGCGCGCCAATCACCGGCGAGGTGTGTACGTCACTGTGCGCTGACGTCACCGTTTGAATGACGTTATAAGACACGAAAGCGAAACCATGGCAACGAACAGAAAAACGCTTAAAAGTACCACTTTCCCACAATTTTTTCAAGAACGAAGACGCTAAAAACCTAGTCCGTGCCGCAAGCGTCCAATTAGGTAAAGGACTAAAGTCCGAAACGAAAACGTAAAATTTTCGTCCATGACGCATGGAACGGCATCAACGATTGGCGAGTTTCTAACACGTGATCAAGGCATACGTTCATGTTATGTTCGGTTTATGAATAGAAGGCGGGGCCAATTACAAGACGTATTCTTCAAAGAAAAGTACTCGCATGCATTGTAACAGCAGTATAAGCCTGTCCCACTCGCGGGAGAGTGAGTTTCGTCGCCACAACGTGGGAGGAGTTAACACGGAAAGTTATTCAACACCCAACACCCACCGTTGGTACATTTCCTAGCGGAGGATCGTGGTACCAATCAAGTCTGTGATTTGATTGAAGCGCGACTTAATCCTTTGCATTACATAGGCCTACGTCTATACTGCATGGAGGTAGAAAACGCTGAATGTTGACATCTTGATCGACCACTGCCGGATACCAAAAATACATGTAGATCTATTTATGCTGATACATGTACACTAATTTTCCTGTCAAATGTTCGACAGTTAACATATCCGTGAGGTTACAAATGCTTCATTTAAAGGCCCCAGGGCCAATGCCACTGCTTCAACAATGTTCCTAATTTTATTTCTAAAGGAGAGTGCCAACGTGAGATGTAAAAACCCTTGGGGGTTTAATGAAAGGGGTAATAATTATCTGACGCTAATTACGGTGTCATTGTTGCTTGATCTCATTTGCAGCAGGAGAAAACCGGAGTTTTTTCATATTGAATCGAGAACAGTGAGATCTCTTATTTATTGGTTCTCATGATTGGCCCTTTCGACTGGATGATTTGTGTGCAATGTGGGAGGAAACCGGAGTACTTTTTCAAACAATGATTCGAGAACCCTGAGCTCTAACTTGGCTCATTATTGGCTCTTTGGGGATTTGTATGTAATGTAGGAGGAAACCTTTCCTGAGAAAACTACATGTAAGCTGGCAAAGATAGTCGCCCTCTGCACTGCAAGGGGAATTAAATGGGTTGGACTGGGGATCAATCCCGGTGTAATAGAATCTTTCCCCTGATATGTGATGTCCCCCAACAATACATTTACGGATTAAGCGGCACCATTGAATTGGACTCTAGAGAGACCAAGACCCTTAACCCTGTGACAAACAATGCATGGGGACATCAGGACGACGGGGCATTAGATTCTATCACACCGGAACTTCACTGGCGACTGGCGCCGAGGTTATCAATGTCCCTACTCCTCTGACAGCAACTCCATCTCCTCTGCCGATTCACAAGCTAGGGACTTTGGCAACGTACACATCCACTATTTTGTGCAAGAGCCTACATTACAATCGTAATTGTGGGCACTGCACTGAGAAGGGCTAATTAGAATTGTTCTGCGAGTTGGTGCCTGGCCTCAGCATACCGGCTCGCCTCATGGAGGTAAGTGACCTCATACAAAGTTGTCAATGGGCGTGTTACACATTATTGCTAATTACTAATGAACCAATCACAGAAAGGACGTAAGCAAACTGGACCTGACCAGTGGCGCCACATATCAATACGTTTACTCCTCACCAATCATATCACCGATTACAATGGTGAACCTATCCTTACGTTTTCGTTCGTTCACTTTAGTCCTTTACCTGTTGGTACCCAGGGCCCAGTGTCACGGTTTTCGTGTTTACCCGTGACAAAAAATCCCCAGTGAGCTGTTCTCTTAGGCTCCAGTTCCATAGAGTTCACGTGTACAGTTTTCTCGCGTTACACTTCACGTTTTCCTTTCGTTCCTCGGAGAAAGCATGCCACAGGACAGGTAATGTGTGTCTCGTTGTGCGCTGAATCGAGAAACGAAAGGAAAACGTGAAGCGTGGCGCGTGAAAAGTGTAAACGTGAACTCTATGGAACTGGAGCCTTAGATAGGCCTAGATCCAACAGCAGTCAGGTCGTTGACATTGCCGAATGCCTCTTTTCCCGCGGAAGGGTCGTCCGATAGCGTATAGGTGCACGCACTGGTAAGAGCAATATACAGTAGCCAATCTGATGACCAGAGAACATCTGGCAATTTGCCCATACTTACGAAAAAGAGATGCGATCAAGCAATATCGAGAGGCCCTACATGGCAAATGATAAACTTCTCCAGATACGCTCCCGTGTAAATGTAGGCCTATGGGGGTCAAAACGTCAGGAGACGGAAGGAATCCCGCGACAACTCTCAGATAATGCGACGAATGGAATGAATCGATTGACGTAAATACAACTGAATTCTGACAGAGGAATTCCAGAAAAATGTGAAGAAAAACCGACGCACTAATCATATTTAAGAGGTACATGTAGTCGTGGAAAATGTGTGCCAATGAACAATAAGGGACCGTGGCCAATTCACGCTGTCCTGCACGGGGGCGGTCACAGGCACTCATAATGAACAGGTGTAACGTCGATCGGTGCTCCCCGTATTTCTGTGTTTTCCTTATTGTTTTCCCTTTCCTGATGGATTAAGCGGCAACTAACCCAACAATAACCATTTTGGTAATTCACAATTATGAAGACACTTATTGTAGAATAACGGATTCTATTCATGCCCGCTGTACACGATCCCCCAAAGTTGGATGAAACAAATTTAACCAAAATGATTGATCGTGGACGGCGGGAAACTGGATGAAATATTTTTCGTCAATCACAGATTGATGGAATAGAGCCGGATGTCATTTTATGAATGGTGATTATGCAATTGGACGGGCTTGTAGTGCCATTTTGTGAAAGATTGGATGAAAATGATTGATATTGTACGACGGAAACCTTCTACATACCGGTACATACAAATTTGACCAGATTGATGAAAAAGTTTGATGAAAATGAGTGATCGTGTAAGCCGCCATTAAACAAACATTTTATTAGCATGCCATTTAGACCTACATGTATACATGCGCAAGGCTTTCTGCTACCCTTTTAGGCGTAGGCCTACTAGTAGGCCTATAGCCCTATTGGTAAGGACTTCCAATTGCCATATAAGGTAATCGCAAGGGAACGCAACCCCGTCCCAAGCCAAACTCGCAACAGTGGATCACCCGCTTCAGTGAGAGACGGTTACCTCATCCTCGTCAATGTGGCATTAATCAAGAAGTGTATGCTGGAGGACTAAACTGCAACACTTGACGAGCTGATTAATAACCAAAGATATCATGCTCTCTGAACTGATCAGCTCTGTAGCCATTAACGATATCGAACAAAATGACAGTGTGGTGATTATGTTGAATACTATTGTGAAAGGCTTGAAGAGAATAAAAAATAAACGATTTCTTTCTATAGTTTCTATTGATTGTGCATTTATCGATTTCATATGTGTAATTGCTGATTTTATTCGAAAAGCAAGTGAATGCTATGAATGGAGTTCTTGATGTTGTGACCTTGATATTGAGAGGTTTCGATGTTGTTCACTGGTACATGTATACATGTATATCGAGGTCTCTAGTGTTTTTATCACCAACATGTACATGTATATGTACATTTGTATATGTACAGTGCTTTGATTCAAGTCTAAATTTGGGTTCCCTTGACATCTATTCGACAGAGAGTAGTATTAATTAGAATTATTATCAAAGTTCTACTCTATGACAATTGACACCCCTTCCTAGTGTCCAGACTGGGAATATGTGGGTATACCCAAACAATAGATCAACGTCGTCGTATGGTCCAACCGGGCGCTTGCGAAACCTCCCTAATTTCACCTTCTTATTCAGAAATCCGATAGGAGGCAGCTACCACCTCTGGACACGTGTTTTGAGGTTGTTCATTTATTGATGCCCCCCCCCTCCCTCCTTCCCATATAGGACAGAAGCAAGCAGGCCTAGTACGATAGATTAATTTTCAGCCACTGATATCTTTGATATTACATGTATTAAGAGAAAAAGAGTTCATCAATCAGATATCACGTTTGTCACTAATGTCACGTCATAGGCAACCGACGTTAACCCGTCTAGCGGCACTGATCCTGCGGGTACATGTACCTTGGCTGATGGAATCTCAACCCCAAGCTCTGTAGATTTTTCCTATAGGGGAGACCTGGGCTGGTTGTGACTTTATTTGAGGTCCATTGATCCAAGAAATGGATTGCTAACAACGAAGTACTGGGCTGTCTCTTTTGCCTTTGGAACACTAGGCAAAGTTCCTTTTTGTTGCTGGTAATGCATCCTCGCACCCACCGTCTTCATAACCGCTCCCCTGGTAGCCTTCGCGGACGCTTTTGACCGAAGATTCTCAGGGTGGTGGCAATGAATAAAGCCAACAAAGAACTGACCAAAGCGATGTCGATGATGAGAATCATGAGATGGGGACTTGAGATAAAATGGAGATGAGGATTTCTTATGCGCTGAGAAGACGTTGGGTGGCGCTGCAATCGGCTGCAGTCCTAGCCTGGTTCCACTTGCCTCGACAGATGGCGTTGGGGTGGGAACGCCATCTGTCGAGGCCAGTGGAACCAGGCTACTGCAGCCCCACCCAACGTCTGATTAACGTCGTGATATTTTAATTATTTTTTCATGGCCATTAATATTATTTTCATGATTCTGATCTTTGCTTCACCACGGGCCAGAAGGCTCATGCGAAATTCAAAATTCAGAACTCGACTGCGAAATTCAAATCGTACTAGCAACCAGGAACCTCTTTCAACTTGCCTATGATGTTAGACGGCGACCAACAGCAAATCGGCGGAATCCGCTGTAGTGGAAACGGGCCTTAAGCTGCGTTTACCAGACATCCGGAATGCGGTATAGGGACGCGGAAGCCCCGGCGGAACGATATGTTGTATACGAAAATGCATTGCATTTTCCGCTTCCGCGGTCCGCATTCCGCGTGTCAGCTAAGCTGTCGAACGAACAAAAAGCCCCCATGCGATGAGCAAGAGAGTTGCAAACGCCCCGCAAACACCTCAGAACATGATAGACCCCACGACGCCAGGAGGGCGCCACCTTATTTGTCTTCAGGCAGCAGAACTGTCAACATCTCCGGATACCTCTTACACTACTCAAAGAAAAAAAACTGCCTTCATTCAGACGGGATTCGTACCGTCGACTTTCTGATTTGTAATCGACCACATGATATACGTGTTTGTCATGGACGTAGGTCTTCGACTTATGTATAATACTACGAATAAGAGAAAACATGAGAAGTCTTCTAACAAGTTAGGTGGCCGAATGGGGAAGACTACAGTGGAACAGAGATAACAAGGCGCGGGTTCGATTCCCAGCTGGGTCAAAAAAATTTCTTTCAAAAAAAGTGTTCAGCAGGAGCTCACCAGAAGATGTTGACACCTCGAAAGCTCGAAGACAAATAAGGTGGCGCCCTCCTGGCCTCGTGAGGTCTACCATGTTCTGAGCCTTCGTTTGAGGTGTTTGCGGGGCGTTTGCAATTCTCTTGCTCGTCGCATGAGGGCTTTTTGTTCGTTCACGTCAGCTTTAAAGGTGCTCTAGTTCGAATTGTAAACATTACGGTGTGCCACCTATTGTCAACTTGTGGTACTAACAAATCAGATAAAATCTAATTAAATCTCGCCGTTCACAACTGTTTGTTTGTTTTTGAGCGTAAATCATAAATATATTTCAGTTACAAGAATGTTTATCAAGATAGATATAAAAAGAGATAACATTATTGTTTTGGTATAGACAGTGCTGCCACCTGTCCGAGGAAAAATAACTATTATAATCAACCATGTAAATAAACAAACCGTAATGTTTACAATTCGAACTAGAGCACCTTTAAGGGGATCGCTTCGAAAGTGCGGTCGGAGTTAACTTCAGACAAAAACCGTCGTCGTCTTCCATATCATTACAAAGTAGTCAGTGAGAGAGATTTCCAGCGAACATCTCTTCAACAGTTAATAAAACATCACTTCTAAATTTTACTGATTGGATTTTCTTTGTGAAATTAATGAAATTTAACAACGTCGCAAGTATACCAGCTTTGGCTATTGCCCATGCCCCAGTCTAACCCAAATGCTTTGTAATACACTACGGTAACACGTACAAACGTACTGGACGCAGTTGTACTGCAGTGCATTAGATGGCTGTACACTGGCGCTGCCCATTGGTACTTCTGATTAGTCCTGTGATGCCAGTGTTCCTAATCTTGACTACCAAGGGTTGTGGCATCGCTCCGCCCTCCGACTACCCTCACACAAACCCTTGACGAACTTCGCTGTGGGAAGCTGTTTCCAACCGGATGTTCCTGTTTGTGCACTGACTCCCGCTGTTAGTTTTCGACTTTCATCATAGATCGTTAACATTTGCAACAAACCTGAACATTTCTAAATGCCACGTCAGTTTTTCTGTACATGTACATGTACACCTACCTTCTCTGGTTTAGAAAATTGACGGTGTTTTTGTTCAAAAGCATATTTCAAGAGAGTGGTGGGTAAATCGCAATAGATAGAATGGGTGACCATCCTCGTTACTTTCCAACCACAAAATATACAGTGGTCGGTTTAGCTGGCTTGGTGCCAACCTGGGAGCGAGGTTGGCTAACAAGTGTTCTGATTGGTGCACGGCAACTCGAGGCCGACAGAAACAGAAATCTTGGCGAAGTTTTCCATGGGTTTGTGCGTACGAAGTATGAGGTAGTACAGACACATGGCTTAGTAGGACTAGAAGAAAAACAAGCCTGGTGGCGACCGGGTTCACGAAGTGACGTTCAGACCATGAGACTGCAATTAGTTGCTGGGCCGGGAATATATGTTTGGTTTGGGCAGCGGAAAGAAAATCGACAGCAGGACAAATCTTTGTAAATAAAAAGAAAAGAAAGGGAGAAAAAATTTCTTCCACCACCCGGGCTCGAACCCATGGCCATAGACATAGCCGTAACACACTGAACCCACTGGACAATACTGATAACCCAAATGCGCGATTATGGTAGGCCGGAGTGGACTTAATTCTTATTTAATGGACCCATTAAATGCTATTTAATGGGTACATATATTCGGACAATTAATGGGTCCATTATTTCAGCCAGTAGTGTCTTGTTTTTATATGGACTCATTAATTTGAATATATGTACCCATTAATTCGAATATATGGACCCGTTAAATCGAATATATGGACCCAATAAATCGAATATATGGACTCATTAAATACAACAGAACTTCCGCCGGTAAATACCGGATTCCACCAATCAGGACTCAGCTTCATATGGACCCATTAATTCGCAACACTTCCACTTCCGCCGATAAAACTGAAT
>NMRB01000916.1:218107-229202 GCA_002633025.1 Notospermus geniculatus | reverse complement strand
CGGGGGGCAAATGTCCTAGAATCAAAAATTCATGCCCCATCATTGGCTAACAGAAGGGCTTCTTCATATTCCATATCAAAGGATGATAGAAAGAGTATTCTCTCAGCTTTTTCTGCATTCGATTCAAAGGAAATTTAGACCGCTGAGACTTACTTTGGATTAAGCTTACTATAGTCTGAAATAGGGCCTAGTGGCGTGTTAATATACTCTTACCCTTTCTCAGATGGGGTCATTTGTACATATGTAGATATATTAAATCATATCTGACACATTTCACTTAATAGGAATTGTTAAACCTGACAAGACAGGAAAATTCAGCATTTTTCCTATGTCTCCTGTACATTCATCTTCATTCTCCTGTACATTTGTAGTGTTGTGAAAAGACCTTTTTTTTGTAGTTTTTAGGGGCAATTCTAAAGTCCGGCAACATCTATCTTCGACCTAATGGAATGCGGAAGTCATGTAATGTGGCAGAGCTTTGTGGTTTTTAATCATGCGTATCGACCATTTTGGTCATTCCCTGATTGTTCACTCTGTGCACCAGTTATTCAAGAGCCGCGTGTGATTAAAGGTCCGTGGAAAATCGAACTATCAATTTCCTAACTTCCGCATTCCATTGGGTCAAAGTTAGATGTTGCCAGACTATAACATGTTTATAGACAAATATCCATATGTTTTGTGGTTTAAACATAAAATATGGGTCCTTGGACACAGTTGGCATAGAAATTGATCACAGAAGTCGTTGACCCCGGGGGTGTACCGACCCCCCAGACTTAGACCCTTTTTGGCTGGGAGCGACTTTGAAAGGGTTAATCTGTCAGACTACAAGTGTACTTAGTGATTTTTCAATAAAAATGGGATGAGTGTTCATGAAATAAAAGATATCACTTGTTTTCCATCAATATCATTGCTGGTTTAGGAGAAATAAGGGTTCAAAAAGTGAAAAATCTTCTGAAAACGGTAAAAATACTGTGTGTTTGAGCACGTTTCCATGGCAACGGTGAAATATTTTGCCAAAAGTTATGGTTTGAGTTTGTGCATATAATACCCATCAATGATCCTGCAAAGTATGAACCCTGTAGCAATGACACTTTATGAGTAACAGGCATTTTAATTGTATCAGAATTTCAAGGACTTCAGAAGCGCCCCCTATAGGCCATATTTTCAAAGTACCATAAAATCCAAACCGCTGGGCCGATTTCGACGAAATTTGGCATATTTACTTTGTTGACCCAAGGGAACAAATGAGCCAATTTAGAAGAAAATCTATGACCATTATGGTCCATGTGTGTTCTCACTTGGCATGGAATGACCCTTAAGCCTAGTCTACACTACCCGCGAATGCATCGCCGATGGACCCCGGACCGCGAGCACAGGTTATTCGCGGTGACCCACCGCGAATACCCGCGAACGTATCTACACCTGGTGAGTACTTGCGGCTATTCCCTGCCCTCCTATTGGCTCCCGGCCGGTGACCTCATTCTGATCAACTACATCCGGGTCACCACGCCAGCGGCCACTGACCGCCGATATCCCCGGGAAGGTGTATCCACTGTTCGCGGTCATTCGCAGCCATTCGTGGTATGCCTGCCAACTCGCGGGCGGCGCGATTGCTTCACGATTTTTTCAACATGTTGGAAACGGCCGCGAATGCCCAGGAACACTCGCGGGGTGTTCGCGGGCATTTCCATTCGTGGTCATTCGCGGTGCCGTGTCTCCACCGCCGATCACCAGCCGAGTCACCGCGAGTATACTCGCGGTGACACTCGCGGTGGTTCGCGGGGACTCGCGGGCCAAGTGGAGACAGGGCTTTAGGCGTGAATAGCGAGGTTTAGCACCTTTCCGACTCCGACTCCGACTTCAACTACGAGAATGAATTGCAGTCCACTATGGACATCCTTGGTAAAAACGATTTGATAGACGTTTGCAAATCGTAAAATGCCATAACTTGAAGGCAGAAAAATTTGGCCTTATAAATCGGAAGTGTGGAAAAATAACGAATATTGAAGTCGTAACCCCACTCGTTACGACTTGAAACACGAGTATAATAGGGAGTTTTCGCAAAGCCCCTGAAACGCCAACGCGGACATCTATCCTTTTGTTCGGTGCTCTCTTCATGGCATCGAACAATGGGATTGGCGTTCGCGTTGGCGTTTCGGGGGCTTTGCGAAAACTCGCTAATATTTGTGATTTACGTGCACTTCCGATTACGAATCAAAATTATTCTGCCACAAAGTTATGGCATTTTACGATTTGCAAACGTCTATCAAATCGTTTTTATCAAGGTGGTCTACAGCGGAGTGCAATTCATTCTCGTAGTTGTAGTCGGAGTCGGAAAGGTGCTAAACCTCCCTAATATATCCGCTAAAACTCCCCGGAATCGAGGAGAAATCTCGACTCGGTGAACTGGTGGCATCAATGTTGTTTTGACAATCAGCTGTCACAGAGCTGTCAATTATCAGAACTTGCCCAATCAGTGATCGCGTAGTAAATTCCATAGTAATCACGTGACGTGATGATTGACAGGCGCTCATTCATACTGGCGTAGCGCGGGAAAATGAAAAACGAGGCTGGCTCGCTCGCCCCGGCGGTTTAGGACCACTTTAAATGCAATTTGCTATGTTTTACCTCTGATTTCATGCTGAATTTGCAAAGGTAAAACCGTAGTAAGTCACAATTCTGATGTAAAAACCGAATAAGTGCACCACTGTCTTTCCGAGGATTTGGCGAACATTTTTGAAACAAAAACTGTTTATTATGATGAAACAATACCTAGTAAGTACGAATTTGGCCTTAACTCATTTTTTCCAAAAATGTGACTTACTAGGTGTTTCCATTGGACGCTAGAGTTGTTATGCAGCAATGCTCAAGTTTGATTTTCATGTTCTACATGTGCTCGTACTTCATTTTTTGTTTGACCTATCCACAGGATAATGCTTTTGTCAATTACAAGGCGACGCTGTTGTGTATGCTCTTGATTGTTCTGTATGGAACAATTGACGAAGGGCCTCGACCTTGCTTTACAAAATAAGGTCTGCAGCTCGAACCACTGGACCGAATCGGGATATCTTGGTGTCTTCTTTCTTCTAGAAAGATTCTCCATCCAATGCCATCAGTAGTTTTGGGCTCTGGATAATGGAAGTACGCTTGTCCGTTTTTTTGGACCACCCTGTATAAGTACCAAGAATGTACAACTTAGTAATCAATCAAAAGGGTGGGCATTAAGTTACTTTTTCTGATAATAGAGGGCGTACGGTAATTATAGGCCTTCTAATTATGAGGTGCCATGTGGGAATTAAATTATTTGAGAAAATTATTTGATATAATCCCTTTATTTGGTAATAATGCAACTTAGATGAAAACTTTATTTCAAATCATAAATTTTCTTGTAAATTTATTGTTTCAAATAATATAATTTGTGATGTTACATTATTTCCAAACAATCCAGCAGCAAAATAAATTATTTCCCAATCATAAAAACTGTTCATTGCCATTGTTTCCAAATCAAGAAAACACACAATGAAATTATTTGCAAATAATTTGAAACTCTTAATATCATTATTTGCAAATAATGACATCGCACAATTCATTATTTGCAAAGCATAAAAACTGTGTATTTTCATTATTTACAAACCATGAAAGGTATAATATCCATTATCTGCAAATAATTGAGTCTACATCACGTAAACACTTTATTTCCAAACCATGGAAATAATTCAAATAATTTAATTCCCACATGGCATCTGAGGTGCCATGTGGGAATTAAATTATTTGAGAAAATTATTTCCAAATAATTGAAATGGCGCATTTTCATTATTTGAATATAATTGAATTGGCGCATTTTCATTGTTTCCAAACCATTCAAACCGAATAAACAATCATTCCCAAACTCAAATGCATTATTTACAAACCATGAAAACTACCAAGTTTCATTATTTTCAAATAATGAAAACCAACACGGCAAATCAGCCCGAAAAATTATATGCGCAAATTGTTTGCGCAGTGAGACAGTTGTATGGCACGCCAAAGCGGAATTTATTCAACCCTGCGAAATACACATCAACATTTGAGAAATACATGTCAACACAACAAAATAGCCTGCCCGGCAAGAATTTTTGAAACGTGTGTCAACTTACAAAAAACATTGACAACATTTCCAAACATGTGTCAACACTGAAAAACACGTACTAACAATAAGAATTACGTCTAAAATCTTGTGAGAAAAATCTCTCAAGATGTTGACAATTTTATCGTTGAACACTGTTGAAAAAAATCTTTCAATATTCACGTGACGAGTTGAGAATTTTCGTTCAAAATTCACGTGACCTATCGGTGGTTATATCCGCAAAAAGTAGATGTTCACAAAATCAGAGACGTGCTTTTAGAAAACAGGGTGGAATTTGATTGGATGTTGTCGCACGGTGATGTCCCATCATGCCTCAGCACGAATTAAGATAAAAGGGGGCGCTGCGGTCGCTTTCATTAAAATCGGTTTTTACTGTAGTTGAACCCTGTCGGTTAATATATTTTTTTTAAATTCCTTTTCGCAGTGCTTTAGTACTAGGATGTATCTACAAAACGTCTGGCTCAAAACTAAAATAATAGATGGCGTTGCTGAGATATTATATACTTTTACGTTTTTGGTCATAAGACCTGAATGGGTTAACATATTGACCTAATTCTTGTACGTTCATCATCTACACATGTCAAAACGTCGGTCACTTGACCTAGTTATGGTTATCTCCGCTAGGTTAGGAGGCGCCAGTAGTTGCAGGAAGTACGTGTTTTTCAGTGTTGACACACATATTTGAAAATGTTGTCAATGTTTTTTGAAAGTTGACACGTGTTTGAAAAATTCTTGTCGCGTATTTTGTTGAGTTGACATATTGTATTTGTCAAATGTTGACATGTATTTCACAGGGTTGAATAAATTCCGCTTTGGCGTGCCATACAGCTGCCTCACTGCGCAAACAATCTGCGCTTATAATTTTTCGGGTTGATTTGCCGTGGTAGTTTTCATTATTTGAAAATAATGAAACTTGGTACTTTTCATGGTTTGTAAAATGCATTCGGGTTTGGAAATAATGGATTATTTGGTTCGGATGATTTGCAAACAATGAATATGCACCAGTTCAATTATATTCAAATAATGAAAATGCGCCATTTCAATTATTTGGAAATAATGAAAGCACGAGTTTCCATGGTTTGGAAATAAAGTGTTTACGGGACGTATACTTAATTATTTGCAAATAATGGAAACAATACGTTTTCATGGTTTGGAAATAATGAAAATGCACAGTTTTTATGCTTCGCCAATAATGAATTGCGGGATGTCATTATTTGCAAATAATGACATTGAGAGTTTCAAATTATTTGCAAATAATATAACTGTGTGTTTTCTTGATTTGGGAATAATGGCAATGAACAGTTATTATGATTTGGAAATAATTTATTTTGCTGCTGGATTGTTTGGAAATAATGTAACATCACAAATTATATTATTTGAAATAATAAATTTACGAGAAAATGTATGATTTGAAATAAAGTTTTCATCTAAGTTACATTATTACCAAATAAAGGAATTATATCAAATAATTTTTTTTCAAATAATTTAATTCCCACATGGCACCTCATATAGTTCTGCATCAAAATTTTGGAAATTTCGAAATATCAAAATTATGTAATAGCTTATCAGAAAAAAAACTTGAAAAATCAACATCTTTTATTTTGCAATTATATTTTTATTTTTATAGTAGTTTTGACAGAATGGAAGTTCCTCAGAATTTTGGTCCTAGTTTCATCAAAATCTGTCAAGTGGTTGCTGAGATATTTGAGATTATCAAATTTTCGATAATTTGAGATTTTCATGATTCTTTACAAAATTCTGATGTCAGTAGAAAGAGCTGACCTCAAATCATAAAATTATGAAATTTTGGATGATTCGCGTAAACTGATTAGAATGTATGCATATTTTTCTAAATATCAACATTTTGATCTTACGATATTTCTGCCCAGTTAACCCCAAAAAGTTTCAAAATAAGGTAAACCTATAATCTGATGTTAGCTTTATCTATTGGTATGAAAATGTTTTGAAAAACGCGAAAATCTCAAATTATCAAAATTTTGATAATCTCAAATATCTCAGCAACCACTCGACAGATTTTGATGAAACTAGGACCAAAATCCTCAGAAACTTCCATTCTGTCAGAACTACTATAAAAATGAAAATATAATTACAAAATAAAAGATGTTGATGTTGATTTTCAAGTTTTTTTCTGATAAGCTATTACATAATTTTGATATTTCGAAATTTCCAAAATTTTGATGGAGAAATATGACCAACAGGTTCTCCTTTCATATGCAACAAACCGTGTCGAAATTGGTTCGGTAGTATTTGAAATATTCAAGATATCAAGTGTTGATAAACATCTGCCAATGCCTGTACATTGATGCATGATGCATGAGCATGTGTACATGCATGAGTCTACTTACTGTGCTCTCCGATTTAAAGTCATGAAGTGGGAAAGCCTAGCAGTAGCTACATCGAACTGCAAAATTTACCGATCGTGAACATCCTCATTCCGTCAGTGGGAAACGTGGGCCATTAGGAGCAGTCAGCCGCGCCTATTGCCAAAAGATGGCAGCAAAGTTATAGCGGACCAATACACAGGAAAATCCACGTGATTGGTGCTCGATCAAGAATGAATGCGTCCGCTATATGCATTGAATTGGGCCGTAGTGACACCTATTGGTCTACTCACTGACAGCTCCTATTGGCCTTGGCGCGGGAGCACGACGCATGGTATCTTAGTTAGAAACGTTGATTTTCGGATATTCCAGTTTATGCGGGTGATCCACCGATTTGACGACGAGTTTATGATTAGTATGCGATTAGTTTACGAAGGGTTTACGACAAATTTACGACGGCCGATGGTTCAGCTTGGCGTTCACGATTCGTTTGCGACTCGTTCGCGACACTGATTTCTGTTCACGACAAGTTTGCGATGAGGTTTCGATGAGATCAAACTTGATTGACATCGTAAAGTGTGCTCTGTTGCTGGCAATTTGGCCAATCCACGTTATGAATGACATCACGTGATTCCACGTCATCTGACATCATCTTCTGATGACGTCGAAACAGGACCGATTCCGTATTTTTTAATGTATTTTTCGATGGAAATACTTCAGCCCCGTTCCCAGTCATCGCGCACCTGCGCAACTCACAAGATGGGATTACCTTTTGCTGTGTATAGCTAGAGAGCTCGGTTCTCAAATTATCGTGTGACCTCGCAGCGAGGGCGATGGGAATCAGGCTGGATCAGCTTCAACGTCATGTCATTTTTCTTACGACTCTCACGACGGGTTTGTGATTCGTTCGCGACTGCCGTCGTATCCTGTCGCAAACTGATAGTAAACTCGTCATACAGTCGGTGGATTACCCGCATTACGCGGCAGTTCAACATGACGTCATCAGAACGCACGTGGTAAGGAGAATTCAAAGTTATGTAGTCGGTAATAAAACCAAACCAAACTTAGCATTTTCGGACCCAAAGGAATCAGCCCATGACACTCCTGGTATCGGTCTCGATGTTTTTAATCAACATCGACCAACATCCGACCTGAGGGTCAAAAGAGACTAAAATGCGGGAGCTAACAGAGATTTAACGCACATGTCAAGTACAAAACCTTTTTTGGGTTTGTGGGTTAGGTTCTACCCCTCTGACCACAAATCCCAATTCTTAAGTTCCTCAAAATCAGAGCATTGTACAGGGGCTTGGAAACTGATGTACAGCTAGAGAGCGTCTAAAAAAAAGTTACCATTTTGATCCTGTCTAAAAATTAAACTGTTGATTTCTTTGAAATGAAACTCCTGTCCTGATTAGAAGAAACCTGGGAAATTTTTATCAAATTATTTTTGTAACAATCACAATAACAGTTTTTGTGAATTTGCAGTTTTACGATTCAGTGACTGAAAAAAGACATTTTCACTGTGTCTAACTGCTGCAATGTTCTTTTCTGTTCTGAGGGAGCATTTCGTGGTCTCCTTGATTATTCTTGGCCGGATAATGCAATGTTCCTTTGTTTCCAACATTTTCGACATCATAACGAATCAGAAATTTACCAGGTGGATGTCTTTCATCACGTCTGACGTATAGCCATTTTGTGATCACAGTTAACTTCATATCGGGTATCCCCCCAAAACGAAAACCCTTTATAATATGGGGTTATTCAAAAACTATTATTTTTATGACTTTCATATTTTGCATCAATTATCTAAAGGATGTCAGATAGATTCCCCTAAAATTTCAGCTCAGTAGGTTACACAGCACTAAAACAGCGACATCTTTAAACTTCCATGTCAAAAATGCAGTGCGGAAAGTTCAGTGCAATTTCATTGACCGCCATTGCATGTTTGGTGAGAAATTTTGAATATGCTGCTATTTTAATGCTATTTATTCTATGGAGCTGAAATTTTGAGGAAAGATGTCTAATATTCTTTAGATAGAAGGTGCAAAATATCAAAGTCATAGCTTTGAAACTTTTTGAATAACGCCATATTAAATTGGGGTTGTCATTTTCTGCGGTGGCCACCCGATACAACATTTTTGTTTTTGCTCCAGTATGAACACCATAGTGAATAAAAAGACAAACTTCCTGTATAAATCAAATCTCTCAAATCTTCACTACCAAACCTGAACAGATGAAACATTTCGTCCTGCTCAGTAATATTCCATGGTATAGGTTTCCAAGAATCAAGGTGCCTTGCGTTTGAGTATGCGGATTGTCTGTAAAAGAAATTCCCCTCCCCATATTGGGAACAAAATAACGGCCGGAAAAGCTTGGATGCAGGGTTTTATGAAAAGACATCCTAAGCTAAACATCAGAACCCCAGAGGCAACCAGCATCGCAAGAGCCCAAGGATTCATAGGAAGGTCGTTTCTGAATTCTTTGGATTATGGGGCAATCTCTGGAGGCAAAGAAATTTGACCCTCACGCAGTGTACAACTATGATGAAACTGGGTGGAGTATGTTCAAGCTGTACCTAAAGTGATTGCGACAAAAGGACATAAGCAAGTTGGACAAATTACCGCAACTGAACGAGGGATTCTTGTCACAGTTGGTTGTTGTGTTAATGCAGCTGGTAAATCTCTTCCCCCTGTAATGGTGTTCCCCAGGGTGCATTTTTTACAAGAATTTCTTTATTCGTGGTGCTCCACTAGGAACACTTGGGCTAGCATCTCAAAGTGGCTGGATGAACTCGCAAATACTCTAAATTCCCACTTACCTGTCCCATTCCTGAACTCGGGAAAAATTACCAAATCCTAAGTTGAAGATATCGCACCGCTGTCATTCTTTGCCAGGTTCGGGAGTGGGACAAGTAAGTGGACAGGACATTACTCTTTCTGACCATACCCCCACTCCGTTATCTTCAAACTCAGGATTTAGTCATTTTTTCCTAGTTCAGGAATGGGACAGGTAAGTGGGAATTTAGAGTATTTCCAAAAGTATTGGCCCATCTGATAAAGCACATTGGCTGTACAAAAGAGAAGCCTGCTGTCCTTTTAATGGATAACCATGAAAGCCATATGAGTTTAGAGGTTGTTGATATGGCCAGGGAAAATGGACTAATGATTATAACATTCCCGCCCCACTGGCTTCAACCATTAGATGTATCATTCTATGGTCCTTTGAAAGCAAACTACAAAACAGCAGTGAATGAATGGAATCTGAACCATCCGGGTCAAAGGGTATCTATGTATGATATCCCTGAATGTTTTGCTCGTGCCTACATGTATAACAAGACATGCACCTTTGACAATACCACATCAGGCTTTAGGAAGAGTGGAGTCTATCCATTCGATTGGGACATTTTTCTGATGCAGACTTCAAGCCATCTTCTGTTTTCTCCCGACCCAATCCAGTTACTGAGGAATCAGCAAAAGGAGGAGCTCTTCCAATGCCAGAATGTTCTGGGCCCTCTGTTGAAGATTCAACTCATATTCCCCATGAGAAGGAAACAGCCCAGCCTGGACCCTCTGTTGAAGTTGCACTAGACCAATGTCTACCCACAATGACATAGGTTCACTGGATGATTCACTTGCTATTCTGACAGAATTGCGGCCTTTGCCAAAAGTACAATTCCTCACGCGCCGTCCCTGTAAGGAAGCGGAAGGCTGGATATGGAAAAACCCAGACCAGTACACCAGGAAAAATGAACCTAATTGAGGCCACGGAGGCCAAGCAGAAGAAATCGAAGAAGACAAAAGCAAGAAAAGCTCCCGCATCTGCCGATCGTGACGTGTCTGATGCATCCGAAGATGAAAACCTTAATAATGATTTTCTAGTGAGTGAATCGGAATATGGGAGTGACTACCATCATGAGGACAATGACAGTAATGCAGAAAGAAAGCCAGAAGTAGGTGATTTTGTTTTGGTGGAATTGATCCCAGTCAACTCTGTAAATGCCTGCCGTTACGTTGCAAAAGTACTTGAGGGAGAAAATGACGATGTTTACACAGTGGAATTCAATTCTACAGACAATCGAAAAAAAAATGCCTGGCCGCTTTGTCAAACCAGCAAGCCAAGTTCCAAGAGACAACATCTTGATGTGTCTCCCTATTCCAATGGCCAAAGGTGGAACCAAGTGAATAGAGTCCATGCTGGCCTTCTCAATTAGCCTCGAGAAATACTCTTGTGAATAGACATGTGGGGCCTACAGTGACAGGTAATTGGTGGATGTGAACCTAGAAAATTAAAGGTTTCCAAATTAGAAAATCTAAGTGCGAAACATGTGTAGAAGTAGTGTCAATAAGAAAATAAAATAAACATTGGCTGAAGTTCTAATGATGTATTCCTTAAACCGGTTTTCTGTCTTTACGACATTTTCAAAAGTGAATACAGAATGAGACAAATTACATTATATACCGTACATGAAGTTGTTGTCATGTTACCCAGGTGAGTAATCATGGATACAGTAAACAAAACAAAACAAAACAAAACCGAAGTAGAACAAGTCTGGGAAGGCCTAATTCTTCCCTTGTCACGCCAGTGACTTTCTATAGCTAATCATGGTTTGAAATAACTAATTGTACAT
>NMRB01000916.1:189803-211774 GCA_002633025.1 Notospermus geniculatus | reverse complement strand
TACAAGGCGTCCGTTATACATGTTATATATAGATAGCCCGGATAGAGAGCTAAGGTACATTTTGTTGCTCACAAGGTAGGCCTAAAGTTGGGACAACATGCACGACCATGACGACAGACACCGTGCGATGAGGAATTTTCGTGTGTTGCTACATTGAAAACATACCAAATTCAACCTCGACCGCAGGTGAAAAAGTGCGCGAATTTCAAACTGGGTAAACTTTAGTGCCCTAAAGTTTACCCAGGATCGTCCTGGGTAGCTTTTAGGGTTACCCAGGTTGGTCCTGGGTAAACTTTAGGGTTACCCAGGACGACATCTACCGATTCGGCCAAACTGAATGATACTCAATGATCTGACGAGGCCTATAGGTGAACTGAAGTGATATGCAGGTCACACACAGATAATCTCAATTGCAGAGGTCAGATGGTTTCATCTTACTTTACAAGTGGAGCGAACCTAAAACGCCGTGTACCTCCTTCCTATTCTGTGTTGCAGGTTGTCAGTCTGGGTCACACACATTAACCTGAGCTGATCATCGTTGGGTAGGCCTTCAATAAAACTTCAATCCTGCGTTTCTTCTATTCTAATTAATACCGGTACTTAAAAAAAATATGAAAATCGATTTCCTGGGAGTGGCCATCACCCAGCCCCCCCCACACATGCACACTACCGAAGAGCTTCACCTTCCTTGTGCACTTTCTTTAGATATTTCGACTCTCCCCAACACACCCCAGCTGCCCTTTTGTGGCAGTCTGGGACGGACATTGGCCCTCACACCCTGCATTAATTAAGTAGGCCTAACTGAGTAGCCAGTGTGCGTGGTTTACCTGGTGACGACGACCACAACACATAAGAACAGCAACTTCAAACACCACCAAGAACGTTCCATCGGGATATTCCAGATTTTATACTGAACCTTTGGAATTCCCCACACTTTCCAGCTTTCCAACATACTTTCCAGCTTTCCGGAAACTACAGACTACCACATGACTGCCGCTCGATATCCGAAAATTGATATGTGTAGTGTATTAGTATTTTCAGTATCCGGAATTAGATTCTGGTGTTAATCTGAGTAAAGGTTCTACCTCTTTCCATATTGAATTTGGTCAAGTCGGACTGATTCTCTTCATCGTCTGTCGAGAGTCCATCATAATGCCCCACTTTCATTGTAAGTTCTCGAGCACGACGCCGTCGACTCCTGGAATGACACAGAAAGAGAAAACATACATGGTGAACCCTCTCTATCAAGGACCCCTTTAGAACTGTCAGACAATGTCCGCAATATAGAGGTGTCCTGATTACACATGGCATTCAGACATTCCACGTTTCCTCTGCCATGCCAAGGACGTAATCAGATATTATCCAGAACAAACACCTGTAAATCTATTTGTTCCCATGAGACTTCATTTACATTCAAAACTTGGCAACCAATCCTTGGTCTGTTGGGTGTTTTACCTACCGTCTAGCCTCTCTCTCAGCCAGTCTTCTATGCTTATTGTCACTGTACTGTTTATCACCCTGAGTTTTGCCTAAAAACAAAATTGACATTAAAAGATTGGACTTGTTCGGGTTATATTCATTATAGGTATCGACCCATTTGTAACTTCAGCAAATACATGGAAAGTTCCTGTGCATTTATAATTCATATTGCATAAGATTCCACAGAATAATTTCACAACATACTTGGGTTACAGTCGGCCGCCTGGTCAGTTATATCCTGCTGGCGTCTTTTCACAAGTTTCTCAGCACGTTCCTTCATCATTGTCAAGAAATTCGCCTCCAATTCATAAATTTGCGGCACCTGAACGAAGAAAAGCAAATGTTGTAGAACTGCTTCGTCTAGTTATTCCTGAAGGTCTACAAGCAAAAGAGACTTACCTCTCCAGCTGTCCCGAGTAAAATTTGATGTAATTCGTTTGAATGCAAACGATACCTATAGATTTGATGCTTTTGTACTTCTAAGATGATTATTTCCCTCAAGGAAGTTGGCCAGGGACAATCGAGTACAGTTTTAATCAAAGGCCACTAAGATAAATTGGATAGCCATGGAATCTGACTCCATCACAGAAAAGGACGATGGGACAAAGATTCCCAGGGAACAATCTCTACCACTACTCCCTCGAAAGATTGTTTAAGATGACTATTTCTAGATAGGCTGGAATTGAAGTTGTCATTGTGATACTCAGGTTGAAGGAGTCACTTAGTGTGCCTCGTTTGGCTGCACACGGAGATGACAAATACAAAAGAAAGACAGCACAGCCCTGGCAAGGATCACGCATAATGCATGGCCCCTGTGAGGAGAACGAAAAATCAACCCCTGCGGCACGGAAAACACATAAATCCCCACCCGAGAAAAAGGAACCCACCTTCTCATCAAGACATTCAACCAAGTCTCTGACATACCCCCTCATTTCTTGGAAGAACTTATATTGCTCTTCCAAGCTGGAAACCTTCCCCTCAAGCTCAATGGCTGTCTTCTCATTCGTTTCTTTGTCATTGTCGATGCGGTCTTTTTCCAGAATGTGGGCCCTGTGTACCTGGCCTAACGACATCAATCTGGAAGTGAAAACAAACTTGTTATACCTGCAGCACAAGACAAATTTCGTAACAAAACTTTCAGCACAGTAGACAGCAGAGAAGGCACAAAAATAAGCTTGTTTGAAATGTTCAAGAGCATTCATTTTGACACATTCTGTAGTCTACCTGTCTTTCAGCTTTGCCTTCATCACCTCCAAGGTGATCTCCTCACTCTGCGTTGGTGGAAGCTTCCGTGTTGGCTGAGCAGTGGTAGATGGTACAGGCGGCAATGGTTCGTTATATCCTGACGTACTGCTGAACACACTGCCGGTCTGGTTATAAGTGTATTTGTCGGGGACTGACACTTCTTCAGTCTGAACCTAAAAGAAATCCAAATGGGATGAAGTTTAACTTGCTGTGTAAGTATTACCGGTACTAGTTATAACAGCAACAGCATGGAATATCCGAACTTGAGGCAAGTACTCCCTCAAGTAAGAAAGTCAAGTCACGTCAAATAAGAAAGGATGTGATACCTGAGGAATGCTGACAGCCTTCTTTATCTGCTGGGCTTCCCAGTCATTGTCCTGGTCACTGTCACTTCCACTCCCTGGAAAGATCATTAAGATTTAAATCTTACATTACACTACAGAAGAAGAAAGCTCCAACACATCATTTCTGAGCATGATTCTTGTCCAGTCAGTGGAGGTCCCCAAAAAGAAGCTAGCCTTCCCCTTGACTCCTGAGATTGAAGAGGTCTTCTGGTTTGTAGTGTTGGATATGAAATACTGTGTGGACAGCTGTGCTAGGAGTAGGATGCCTTTCCCATGTACAATTCACAGGAACATCCCATAAACTTACCATGTTCTATAGCTAAGAATCTGTCTCTGATCATAGCTCTCTCTTCAGCGTGGGCATTGGAACTGAATGCAACTCTTGCATCCTCATCATCACTGGCATCGTGTTCATCTTCCCTAGAAACAGAATGAGAATCTTATTGACTGAAATCTGAAGTACGGAATCTAAAGAACTATCAAGAGATGGTTGTTGGTTGTCATCAAATGATACCCCTCTCCCAACCAAAAACATGAATCCCAACTTGACACTGTCCGGATTTCACAGGAACATCTTATAACTTGATCAACTTCAATAACAAAGCCTTATACATTTCTTTGACTTTTACCAACCCAAGGCAATCCACATCATTGCTTCTTTATGCAACGAATCGATTTATTACCTAATCAATCTTGTTGTTGTCTTATGAGTCTTCGGCTCCTCTAGAGGTATAAAATCACCCTGTTCTCGTGCCAGCTGCCGTTTCTTCCTCGCCATGTGGATGAGGTTGGCATCTGGTATGACACCGCGTTCCAGCAACCCTCTGAACGCATGCGATGGACGTTTCTCTTCCTTTTCGCTATCCGAAGCAGATGCATCCATGTCCGAACCGTTTCTGAATCTATCGTCATCCGATTCAGAATCACTGTACTTTCGAGCATTGTTCCGGCTTTGCTGTGCCTGCAAGTAGATGACATTTGCAAGAATTTCAGCTGAATGTTGGAGCTCACTGTTAACCAACTTCAGCTCCTTGGTTATTTACTCAGTTAACAAAAATTTTCCTCATTTCATCACCAGGCCAAATTCTCAAATGAACACTTAAGAGAAAAGAGAATATAAAACCATGAAATCTGTCGGTTATTTAATCAGGGAAAAGAAACTACCAAGGCGGCTTTCTTCAATTCTTCCTGCTTTCGTTCTTCTTCAGCTTTTTTCCTTGCTTCATTCTCTTCCTTCTCACGCTTCGACTGTTTCTTAATGTGACGAGCAATTTTCTGACTTCGACTTGACTTTTTGATCTTGAACATTTCAGTCTCATCAGCTGAAATGGAAGGGACAGAAATGAAATGATTGCAGTTCCACTACTTAATTTTATCAGGCATGTCGGTGTCGAGCTGGCCTATTAGGCCTATGAATATTGAAATTGTGTGTAGGCCTAGGCCTAGTCCTAGGCCTATAGTAGGTACTGCGGCCTAGCTAGGGGGCCTAGGCCTATGGAGAAAGCTACGCACCATCATCATCATGGTGGTCAAAACTCAGGACATTTTTGTCCTTCTTCTTGGCCTTCGTTTGTTTTGAAAGAAGAGCACTCGATTTGCCAGTCTTTTCTTGGACTTCAGACAATAACTGTGGGGCTTCAGGGACTGGCGTCTCCTGATTCTGATCGTCAATGTCCATGGATTCAACTCCATCGTTTGGATTTTCTTCATCGCTTTCTTCGACGACTCTGCGTCTGAAATTTTTCTTAGGTTTCTTGAACGAGATCATCTCTGCTCAAAGAAAAATCAACAAATGGCGGAAATCCGCTAGATGGCGTGTTCACACGACCTAGTTTGGTTCCCGAACCCACCGCTAGGGCTATGAGGGTTCGGTATTGGCTTCTGGCCGCACCGAGATTTCTGGGTAACCTCAAAACCTTGGAACTACCCACATTGAAACGACCCAAATTGAAACCAGCCAGAATATTGAAACTGTCCAAAGGTAACAGAGGTCCTCAACTTTTGGGAAATCTCGGAATAGTACTACAGCTATCTTGTTGAGAATTTCATGGTTGACACTTGTGGTCCATATCATTGATCATGACAATATGATAATATCAACCAGCTCCTTCTCTTGTTTCACTACTTTCTGTAATTAGTACTTTAGAGCTCTGTAGCGGAAAGCAACCATAAGCAGCTCGTTCCAAAACATCATTTGTGTACAGCCTGGACTATGTACTGTTACATGTACATCAGCCACTGAAAAGTAAAAGTTTTTCATAGGGGATAGTTGAAAATGAATTATTTTTTCAGTGTTAGTTTTTTCAGCCTGATCCTTTGGTCATGTTGGTGCGTGCACTGGGAGGGGGTCTCGGGGGGGGGGTCCTTCCCCAGGAAAAAATTGAAAATCTACATCCTCTCAGATGCATTTTCCCCACATCTGACACCACAATAACTTGGCTTGAAGAGGGGAAATGACCTTTTAGAGGAAAATTTGTTTTGTCCCTTTTTANACAGCTGCGTTGGTGCGTCGTCACACACTACAGCACTCGGTCTACAGTACTGTACACACTGACTGTGAATAGTGGCTGCCGGGGGCCATCCAATATCATCGTTTTCTTCTCGATAATGTCATGTCTATGGCAATTTGTCATCAGAAATGAAAAATCGGTCAATTATTTGCAAAGTCTGCACGAAATAAGCCTCATATCGCTATTTTCCTAGGATCAACTTTCGTGGCGGAGTAGATCACGTGATCACCCAGTTCAAGTGGTGATGCGGCTCGCGTATTTAGAAACTAACATATTTTTGTGTGATGCGCCGCGCGCGGACACAGGTCTGTGCAAAGCAGTCTCAACACAAATGCAACAGCAGTCTTGCGCAACCTGTGTGGACACAATGGCGTTTTGGCCAATCTTGCTTGAAGCTACAAACCTGATTACTAGACTGGTCTCCTGCCCTCCACGCTGTACGTTCTAAAAATAAATGTAGTTGAACCAATCAGTGTTGAACTAATCAGTGTTGAACCAATCAGATGTAGAGATTACTGAGGCATCGCCTGTCCTTGTAGCGGATCGTCACGAGGATAAAGGATCAGTCTTCACGGGTGACTGCACTGCGCATGCGGATATTTCAACCTCACAAAAGTTGCTATTGTGAAGTTAGTCCATATTGCCAAACTTCCCACAATCCACATGATCCAGGGCAAAACAAGGCTGCAAATATCGATTTAATTCCCGTATTTCGTTGCTATTATGAGTAGTATGTGAGCCCTTGTTCAATATGGCTACACCTCCTGCATTTGCAGAGGAGATTGAATTCCAAGAATTGCAATTCATTGAGGTAAAATTATTTAATTATTTGCAAGAAACAAACAATCAAACATCAGTCTACACCATCACGCTAGGCCGTGAAATCACGCTACAGCGTGAAAACCTTCTGTGGAAACCAAATTTTTACACACAGAATTGTGTACAAATTCAGCATTGAAAAAAAAATTAAAATTCTTCCTTAATATATCGAGTTATGTGTGTTCAACATGAATATGGCCGATTTTTTTCAATTAAAAGTTTTTTAAAGAAGTTAAAAGTTTTTGAAAATTGGGCCCTACATTTTGTACAGGCGAATGTACAGTCACGCATTACCGTGATGGTGTAGACTGAACATGAACATGTCTTGTCAAATGACAAACCAATTCAATCATCATCAAATGTTGTCAAATCATGAAATGATGTCATGCCTGTCATATGTGCCTTCAGTTTTTGAGACTCCAGATAATCTCATCTGACTGAGGCATGGATGCTTGGTTTCGTTATAGACCACTTGCGCAAGTCGGCCATTACAGCCAGAAGGTGTCAACAAACCTTGGGCCTAGTGCATTGTGCCGACGGTAAGCACAGGAGCCAACTGTACAAATGCATTAGGCCCCCTAGGGCGAGGTTAATGTTGACACCCTGGGCTGATAAGCGCAAGGGGTCTATTCAGTAGGCCTATCCCATCACATGATCATGTCATCATGAAGCCATGCAATGATGACGCACAGCCCGGTTGGTTTGGCAGTTGCCCGCCTTCCTTATCCTTGGCTTCGGAGCTGCAACAAAACATATAGGCCTATGGCTAGGCCTAGGCACCTTTCGAAAGTCGGCCATTTCGACGCTGTGTGCCGCGAGGGTAAAAACAAATGGGATTAAGTTTTGCCAGAAATACTGGTAGCAGAAATAACGGCCAAAAACATTTGAACATAGAGCACATTGCCCCATTGCCTGTCGGACTGAAATTGAAGTCACTTTACCATTGGTGTGGAAACAACCAAGAATGTTGCCTCCCTTTTAATTCGCCTGTGGTCAAAAGGTAGCCATGTACCATGATTTACGTGCTCATTTATGGTTTCCTATTGCTGATTTAATAACCGATCAATGCTGTGTGGTTACAGGTTGTTGGCCGCGGAGCTTTTGGTGTTGTGAGCAGAGCAAGATGGAGGAACAAAGAAGTAGCCGTGAAACTGATTGAAACCGAAAGCGAAAAGAAAGCATTCATCACTGAATTGAAACAGCTGTCTCGGGTCAACCATCCTAATATTGTCAAACTCTATGGCGCTTGTACAAAACAGCCAGTGTGCCTTGTCATGGAATATGCAGAGGGAGGATCCCTGTATAATGTCCTTCATGGAAATGGTCCCCAGCCAGAGTACACGTCGGGCCATGCCATGAGTTGGTGCTTGCAGTGTGCCAGAGGTGTTGATTATCTTCACAGCATGAAGCCAAAAGCTCTGATACACAGGGATCTCAAACCACCAAAGTTTGTATCACTATCAAGGCGTTTTATCTCATTCAGCCATTTGTCAGCATGTTTAACTCCAGTTTATTCATTTGTTTCAAATAACATGCCTTGGAAACTTACTCTCTGTCATCCGAAGAAAGGTCATTTTGGAGAAAAAACGACATTAAATGGGCAGCTGAGTGACGAATATGGCATTCTACCTTTATCCCGCAAATTTAGCAAAAATTGTCCAGTTACAATGTAGGACACTGTCATCCACTTGAGTGTTCTTCAAGTTAACTTAATATTTTGTGTACAAACACTCTTTCAGTTTGTTGCTCATCATGGGTGGTACCGTGCTCAAGATCTGTGATTTTGGAACAGCGTGTGATATTCAAACCCACATGACCAACAATAAAGGGAGTGCGGCCTGGATGGCTCCAGAAGTATTTGAAGGTAGGGATATGCTCAGGTTGCTTTGCAGTTGTTTGTCATACACACCGGTACTTCATTCTAGAGTTGTGGTGCTTTCAATGCACAGCACGAAATTGGGCAATTCCTAAAAACGGATTTTCGGTTCTGTTTACTTCAGTTCGATGTTCCACACTGAAAGCCGTGTCCTGCATGCAGCATAATTTGGATTTATAAATCTTTTCAGCCATCAAGGTGTATTATCACCATTTCACTTTGAAAAACCTTTCTATTTCAGGATGCAATTACAGTGAAAAATGCGATGTTTTTAGCTTTGGGATAATATTGTGGGAGGTTGTAACACGAAGGAAACCCTTCAATGAAATAGGAGGACCTGCATTCAGGATCATGTGGGCGGTGCATAATGGTAAGGATAATTGCCCAATTACTGATGTATGTTACTCCCACCTTTTAGGAGTTGGTATCCAATTAGTACGGTAAAGTGAAAAAGCAGTTCATTCATGGTCTTCCAGTGCATTGAGCTGAATAGAATTGAACCTTCCTTACTGACACCTCAGCCAGTAAGACAGTCCTACCAGTAGAGGTGTCAATATTTTGGCAAAATAGTTTTCCTTCCATTGCTTGGAAATTTGTTCTTTCATGAGCATCTGTTAACTTCATATTTTTCTGTCATATTTCAGGTACACGACCACCACCTATTAGGGGCATTCCGAAACCGCTAGAACTGCTCATGACACGGTGCTGGTCGTCAAATCCCGTGGAGAGGCCCTCTATGTGTGAGGTCTTGCGGATAATGTCACATCTGTTCCAGGTAAACAAGAAGCTAATAACTGAATATTTTCAATTACTGATTGATCTTTGTTACATGCTGAGGTGAAGTTGTTGGCTGGACAAGGCATTTCTATGGGTCAATTTTCAAAATCCCCACTTCCTTTCTGTGTTATTTTTACAGGGCATCTTGGTGTTGATCAGGCTATTTGTGTTATCTTTGCAGTTTTTCAAAGGCGGTGACCAACCGTTGGTGTATCCACCTGGTGCTAGAGTTGAGGAAGAGAAAGGTGAATTTACAGTCTTCAAGCTGTCATCAGAGTCTTGCCAAAAGGCTATTGGGAGGTTGTGGTGATTTGGGACAAAAATTGGTGGTGTTACATGTAATTCCAATGTCATATTCCACAAGGTTGGCCCTTTTGAAAAGATTTATGACTCCCACAACTTGATGTTATTTGGTCATACATGTATAATTTTTTCATCAGACACAAGGAGTCGAGATTACCGGTATTTTCATTGTCATTGGTATCTAACAAAATAAATTCAGATTTGCTTAGATTTGGCTAAAAAATGTACCTGGTACATTACTTCACACAGATATTTAGCCTTGTTTGTCTTTACAGTTGATGGTGGCATTGCGACCGGTCAGGTCTCCCTGGATACTGGCAATGGGACCGCGTCCTATCGGTCGACCAACATGACTGCATTTGGTGATGCGAAGACCATCAGTCCCAATGTGCTGACCAACAAAGGTAGTCCTACATCTCATGGTAAAAAGGGCAGCGTGGGAGAAGGTGACATTGTGCCGATGATCATGCCTCAGACTCCGAAGCAACAGCCTGTTGTCGTTGAGGTTTGTATCTACAAAGTCTCTTGGGGATTATTGAATCCGTAAGTCGTCAGGTCCCCTATCTTTTCTTGGATAACGGGAAATTTGTGCCTAGGAGTAGGACAACTCAATCGTATCAAAATTCTGATTGAATGATAGGTTGTATTATATCATTTAGGAAATGACTCCAAACAGAACCAGTGCCCCAGCCTCCTTGGCGGCAAGTCGTGAGAGTTTGGAGTCGAGGTCAAGGTCAAGTACGCCATCTGTCGAACAATTCAACAAGAGGTATTCTGCAGACCTGAGCAAACTTGATGAGGTCGATATCATCCAACAAGGGGTTGCACAGCTCTCGGCATCGCCTTCAGCTATGAAAAGTAAGTACCGAATTGTGAAGACGGAATTAATCTGTGAAAATTTTGTTTCGTTATTTTTGTGTTTTTGTTTGTGTTCTGTTAATTACTGTAGGAATTTGGTGCATGTATCCCTGGTCTAATGCAAGTCCCAATAAAGCTTATACTTTTGGATAGACCCTAAAAATTTCTAACTTGAAACACCTGGGTACTTCCTTCGCCCCAAATAATTTCAAAATCAGTTGGATGCGATGGCTTGTGTTTCTTCTTTGTCGTTTTGACAGGCCTCCGCCATCTTGGTTTCTACGAGATTTGTTGGAAACTCGCACATGCGCAACAAACAGGATGGGGACCATTGAAATGATGAAATCCCATCCGTATCAACGATTACCACTGTTGGTAGTCATACTGAACATTAAGGACCGTATTCAAAAAGGGTGTTTAAGACTTAGACGCGTGTAACTTAGGCAAATGCATGGTGGAAGTGTGTGCAGTCAGTGAAGTTGCACGCGTCTATGTCTTAATCACGCGATGATCACCCTTTTTGAATACGGCCCTAATTCTCCCTCCAACTTGGATAGCTGGGCAATTTCTAGTGAAATTGACACAGGAGTCTCCTGTTTTCTTTTTCCTCGAAGAACGTGGCCACAGACGGACAGCATCGGGTACTGTCCTACCTCATATACTTATTGACATGACTGGAATTGAAGACATTCCTTACAAACCTATTATCAAAATCAGTCCTCAGCCCACCTCTCCTACAAGAAGTAAGTCGTAGATGTAACAAATAGATGCATTTACATGTAGGCTAAAGTAGAAATGAGAGTGGAATCGCCCAACTGTGGTATCATGCGAGAAACAGCAACAGCCACCATTGTAACAAGATGACATTGTAAATGTCTGATGGTTCCCGCTTGTTAAGAGGACCTTACAGGCATGACAGGCAGCCTGCTGGGAGCCATTTTGATGTGCTCAAATCAAATCATCAGGTTTGACCTTGACCTTGACCTCTGATCATCAAGGCCATTGCATAATCAAAAAGGGCATCCTCAGTAACCTAATAGTGGGTGATATCATGCTTCCACCTCTGCCATAGGCAGAGATATATCAAATTATCAAAGTATGACCTTGACCTTGACCTCTGATCATCAAGGTCATTGCATAATCAAAATCGGCATCCTCAATAACCTAAGTATGGGTGATATCATGCATCTACCTTTACCAAAGGCCGAGAAATTTCGAATTATCAAGTTTGACCTTGACCTTGACCTGTGATCATCATTGTCATTACATAATCGAAATGGGCATCCTCAATAACCTAAGTATGGGGGATATCATGTCTCTATCTCNGACCGGACACACAGATACACAGACACACACACAGACACACACACACACACACACACAGACACCATGACCAAAAACAATATGGTTCCCGATCTGATTGATCGGGAACCATAATTACCGTGTGACAGAAGTATATGTGAGGCAGTCTAGGAAAACCCGTCGGTTGTCGCGTTTGAGGAAAGTGTTAATGGCCTTGGTGAACCCGCACATTTCAATAGCTGAAATGTACTACATATTAGGTGAACAGTAGCAGATCAATGCACAGGCAATCTAACAACCCTTGTTGATCACTCAGCGACTTCGACGGGTTTTCCTAGACCACCACACATATGAGGACTGTAGAGCGCAATTTCAAAATTTTAGAGTTGGTCAGAAAATTTCCCCTCAAGATCCAAAAGACCGCAAGTGTTGAAAAGATAATTTGCAGGTTTATTTGAGCTCCCTTCGGATGTCCTCCAATTTGGCCACAGGCAGGTTTAACACAGCTGTCATAAAAAGTGTAATTTGTATTTTTTTTTGCTTCTTTCCTCTATAAAGAATTTGGCCACAGGAGGACGGGCTCTTTCAATGCCATCCTTCTTCCCTCTCATGAAGATAAAAACTCAATCCTTAAAGCAGGTGAGGTTTGGCGAACTGTAGATTGCTTCTTGACATAACCTTGCTCCTTAACTTCTCAGCCCTTGTAGGACTGTGGGTGAACTAGATATTGCCTTGCACGGAAAACTTCAGCAATGGATCTTAATGCAGGTGATCCACTGACTTTACGACGAGTTTACGATCAGTTTGCGATTAGTTCACGACGCATTTGCGACTAGTTTACAACGAAAAATCATAGCCAGTGGATCAGCTTTCACGATTCATTCACGACGAGTTTGCGACTCGTTCACGATTGACGACTAGTTTGCCGACGAGATCAAACGCGTTTGATTTGGTTTGGTGGATCAGCTTCAACGTCACGTCATTTCTTTACAATCAGTTTGTGACTAGTTTACGATGAGCTTGCGATTCATTGACGACTGCCGTCGTGAATGAATCGCGAACTGATCGTAAATTCGTCGTAAAGTCGGTGGATCACCCGCATAAGATACTCCCAATTCCTGAAGGTGCTCTTCTACATAAGAGTTCCTCAGGCAAGTTGGCTTTCTATGGGCAACTGGGCCACAGAAAACTATGGGTTGTCATCTGTGTCACTGGTGAAGGCGTAGGTCGTAAGGAACCCGACAGGCGAGAGTGGTGAATTACCCATTGACAGCCAACTTGCACGAGAAAACTGTCACGTGGATGAGCGATCTCACTTGTGGCAAACTGCAAGACCAAGCAGTGCATGAGGGCTTTAAGTGGGCAGCACACTGCATGCGAACTTGGGCATTACAAGCCTCTTTTGACGCCAGGTAGAAAAATCCTGTAAAATTGTAGTGTGCTGCAGACTTTACTGACTCTTCTTGTTTTTACATGAAAAAAGGGCGTGGATTTGATTTCTAAATACAAAATAATCTGGTATAGGGAGATATTTTTCCTTACATTATCGTAAAGATGAAAAGAGGGGATGCTTTTGGTGTTCTCTCTGCATCATTTCATCTTCAATACAAGACATTGCTTTGGACTATAGATTACACTTTTAATCTGTGTTACTGTCGTCATGGGCACTTAACAAACATAGGTCTAAATCGCACAACTTGGCTGACGAGCATCTAGTTTTCACTCAGGAATTCCTATTTAGATCTTTGGAACCATAGCTCTGCATTGTCTTGGTTTTAACATCTAACATGTCTAACCAATAGCTCAGATAATTGGTCAAAACTTCTGACAAATAGCAGCTCAGTTGGGATGAAATCCATGCTTAAATTGAACCTGAGCTTGGGCTGATTCATTTGCAGTATCCATTGTTTCCATGCCCTTAACTTGTCTCCTGCACTTCTTCCATCGTGTGTGCCCTCTAGTCTTCACTGTGGCCGTGCACCGTACCGTATGTTAGAGGCCTAAATGAAAACTGCTAACTAACTGATCCTGAGGAAACGAACAGGAACATTATGTGCCACTTCAACTTAAGTATGGGCTTGTGTCCCTTTCCTCTCCTTTCCATCCCCACCTTCCTCAACGGCTGTTAAAAGAGTGAATGACCTTTCCATGCTGATGGGACCTGAATTCCTTTATCATTTTCCTTCTTCTTGTGTGAATTGACTCTGGTCAGCTCAGCTTTGGATGGTGTGACTTCATCAACATGTTACAAAAGCTTGCTTAGATTAACAAGGCTTTGGAGAACTTGACTCTCTTGAATCCAATGCCGGGGCTTTTCGTTCATTGGGAGTCAAAAACTGGTGTTGGTATTTTATGATTAACTACGCTAGTACCGTTAGCACTTAAAAAGCTGTACAAAAATAGAGGGTAAGGTTCTAAATTGTTGCTATTTACTTCAACTGATTAAGTCACTCATTTCTTTTTCAAGCCATCAATTCTTATCCTATTTGGTAGCAAACCTGCCCTGCAGTATGGGTCAGTTTTGCCATCCATGGGTGTCCAAACTGGGAGGGGTAGGGGCTAAATAAAGTCGCCGTCATTGAGGCAAGATTTGAAAAACTTTCTGTTTCTGACCATGAACTGAAACATTGGTCCAGAAATAGCCCCTCATCTGTATATAACCCAAATGCTTTCTACACTATTTCCATGTACCACCTATCGATTTTGAAGAAAAGTGCAGGAAGGCGCTAAGAATAAAAGTGCCTGTTCCAGTGTTGCACCCTATGTAAGAATGCCTGTTTTCAATTTCAGTGATGCATCCTCCTTATATCACCTGTACTTCAGGGACGGGTGACATCAGACAATAGCATTATCCTTGTTGAACTTCGCTGATTAAATTCTACTTGCAGTGACAGTGAAATGGGTTTAGGGGGCTTAAACTGAGGACAAAGTAACCCATTGTGATATTGATTTTTCATGTTATAGAAAGGGCTTCACCCTCTGGTTTTGCCCCCTAAACCTTACTGACAGGCCCCCCTAATGCCTGTGTTTAAGGTCATATGTACTGAATGAATTAGCCATAACAAATACATGTACTGTTTGCAGGTCAAAGAAACCAAAATTTCATGTCTACCGATAAATTGATGCTTTCTTTTCTTGCAGCTCATCGAGGTCACCATAGAGGAGGGTCTCATGACACGGCATCCATTATCCTTTCCAATACAGACACCAACTCGAGTAGCGGTGTCTCAAGCCAAGGCGTCACGCCGACGAGCCCGAATCGGTCAAATCCTCCAGTGTTGAATCATTCTGCCTCTGCGCCGCACCACATCAGCAGGGAATCATCGCCAGCTCGTCCCAGTACGCCAAATCGGAGCATATCCTGGCAGCCGCCAGGCTACAACATACCAGCACATCAGTCAGGCCGGAGTTATGGTAAGGAGTGAGACAGGTCACAAACCTGGGAGCTTATTTCCAAAGACTCCATAGCACTTCAGATCCATAAATGGACTACTTCCCTATCAGTTTGCTGTGTTGTATCCATAGAGGTGGAACAAGAAACCAGTCAACTTATGGATCCACAATCAAGACTTTGTGAAGAAATTTATGGCATTTGACTGGTACTATTTGACTGGTACCCTTTCACTGCCCAGGCACATTTTGTCAATTTGAAATATGTAGAAAAAGACTCAAATGTACCAAAACACAGCTGAAAGGTATTCGTTGGAAAGCTCTCACTGAGTACTTCCCAAAGAATACCTATGTGACAAGGTTCCCGCTTGTGGCGAAATTGCTTCAATCAGTGAAAGGGTTAAGGTGCAGTCATGCAGAAGATATTTTCCTCATACTTCCTGATTGGCAGGTGAACCCAGATCTTCTCAGTAGAAGTTTTGAACCTTGACGTCTTGTCCAGACATGATCAACTCCCACACTGTGACTTCCCCTTTACAGATACCACCCAAACATTACCTGGTAATGGTATCCGTCCCCAGCAGCCACCGGGACGATTGATGAACAACGCCGGTTTGACCAACGTGATGATGATGATGCCGGCCGACAGCCAACTTACTCCACTCGCTCCGAATCCAAATAACAGGGAGTCGATGATAATATATAATGAGCATTGCAAGGTGAGGAAGTGAGCTGAAAGTGGAGTATTGGGAGGCGGAAGTACCGGTAGTCCAAATGGTTTGTGCAGGGAGCGGCCGAGTGGATGATATGCTTTTCTTCATACTTCCAGTACTTCATAGATACCCAATGTTCCCTTTTTCTGCACAATCCTGTATGGTGTGATCATGAATCCTCTAATGTCAGTTTTTTTTGTGTTTGCCTCTTCAGGTGGCTGATGAGCTCGTGCGTATAAAGGCTGAGATAGAACTCTTGTCACAGAGAAAGTAAGTGAGCACTTTTTAGCTGAATTCTTCATGTTTACACACATTCCATGTTGTAAACTTTTGAATGTGCCACTTGCTACAGTATTCTTTGCATTACCTTGTAACTGCAATGGCCTCTTTCCACAACTAGCCCAACAGTGATTTGCCACTCTTGCTGCACGATTTTTGCAGGCTGTTGGATAACATAGCCGTGTCTGTCACGTCTTGACCTGTTGGTGAACACTACTGATACCAGTCGAACCAGTGACTCGTGTCGAAAGGTTTCGACTGGTATCAGTAGTGTTCACAAGCAGTTTTACACTCGGAGTGTAAAACTGCTGTATTAATAGTGGTAATGGAGTTGATTATTTGTGACTGTGAGCTGATTGTTTATTTCCTCCCGGTGTATGTTTGATTGATTTATTCATTTCACAGGGAAGAGTTAAAGAATGAACTGAGTATGAACCACGAGTTCACCCAGGAAAGATTGTGCCATGACTATCGTCAGCTTGCTTCAGAAAATGTAAGTTATTTGTTACATAAAACTAATCGCAAATGGCATTCAGTCTACAAGTAGAACCAAGAAGCATTAACTGATGTATAAGGCGCCACGGCAATCAAACAGGCGGCAAATTATAAGATCTCTTGTTGTACAGCGTTGTGTAGGCCTATGATCGACTACCAGCGACATCAGGGAATACATGGATGTCTCATACTCTGTTCAGCTACACTCTTAACTCATGTCATCTCCTTCCAAAGTTCTTTTCCCAAAACTTTAAGACGAATTTGACAGCGGATATCGTCTGCTCAAAGCTGGGGGCAGATGAGTTAATGACACTGATGTTTTACGCTTACCTTTATGTGTATCTTCAGGAGAGCCTCACGATGCTGTTCAACAACTTGAAGAAGCAAGTGGAGCAATATCGCCAGCAGACGAAAGGCAAGAATTACGGCGGAAAATGACGACACCGTCGGACTCTGATGCCTATGCGGCTGAAGATGCCCCAGAGTCCAAGTTTACCTCATTCCAATGTTACAAAGGCTGCGACGGTTAGCCCACCAACACATCCAATTAGTTCACCAGCTCCAACGTTCCTACAGAGCCCACCGGTTTTCACTCCAGGAAATGGGCCCCCTTTTTCGCAGGGGAACTCATCAGTGCCTTACACCCCCAAATCTGATGTTTCCACTGCATGTGGCTCGTTTTACCTCCAAAGCCCACCGCCTCCGAGCCCGACTGGGCCATGTCCAAGTGGACCAAATTTTCCGCAGACTCAATCGGTACCTTGCCGCTCAGCTTCAGCCTCTCCCACAAACATGGCATATTTTCAAAGCCCGCCTCCTCCAAGTCCAACCAGTCCCTTTGCAAATGGGCCTAATTTCCCACAAACATTCCCCCAACAGGATAATAGGAAACGGTTGTCAGGCGACTTCTCTCACCAGGTGACTTCACCTCCACCTCCGAGTCCCACACTAACCACAAACATGGTGCAAGCACCGAATTTCCCTCAAGATTTTACAACTGATAATGCAACAAATTGCTCTTTTATTCTCAGCCCACCTGTTCAATATACCTCTTCTGCACCGGCTTTTCCTCAGAACCCAACAGTGCAATTCACTGCAGCTGAAAGTTATGGTAATGGCACTAGCTTTTCTCAAACTCGAGGAATTTCCCAAATTACATCCACTGAATGTTCGACTGGTCGGACATTTATACCAAATTCGGCACTTCAGACACCAAGAAGTCCAACCCGAAGTATACCTTCTGGTCCTGTGAGGAGCTTGTCATTTGCCGAGATTTCATCACTGATGATGCCTCCTAGCCAGACAAAAACAAGTCCACATAGTCTAATGAGAAGTATATCTACACAAAGTCCACCAAAATATATCCCACCCAGCCCAACCCGCTCTATACCCCCCAGTCCCACTAGGAGTATGTCGTTTATTCAGAGTTCCAATCAACAGTTTCCTTCTAGTCCAACTCGCACGGCACCCCATAGTCCCTCTAGGAGCCTATCGTTTATACAAGGACCACAATACCAGAATCCTCCTAGTCCAACGCCTGTGGTGCCTCATAGTCCCACTAGAACCCTTTCCTTCCTACAGAGTTCATTCCAGTGTCCCCCTAGTCCAACACGGCCAGTACCTCTGAGTCCCACTAGAAGTAGGTCCTATCTGCAAGGTACCGGAACACAGCAATATCCTCCGAGTCCAACGAGAGCAGTGCCTTATAGTCCTACGAGGAGCCAGTCATTTGTACAAGGGTCTCAGCTCCAGTATCCCTCTAGTCCAACAAGAACCTTGCCTCCCAGTCCGACCAGGAATGTTCCCTTTAGTCAGACTTCTTCCTTACCATTTCCCCAAAGCCCTTCCCGTAACATCTCCGTAAGCTCAGCATTTCAAGGTACCCAACAGAGTTTCGTGCCTCAGAGTCCGACAAGACCAAATTTCTTTCCTCATGATTTATCCATTCCACAATCAGCTCAATCTCTTTGTAGTTCTGATCAACCAATGTCGCATAGCCCGACAACGACTTCATTCTTGCAGCAAGGTTCTCAACCTGTGGCCATTCCAAGGAGTCCAACTCAGAGCATGGCCCCAGGTCCCATTTGTGACTTTTCAGGAGTTCCTTGCTCTCAGAACACAACCATGCCACGTAGCCCAACAAGACCCAATGCTTTCCCACAAAGTCTCCCAAATCAACATTTTATGACCCGAAGCGCTGATACCGGTATGCCGAACTGTCCGACTGGGATGCAGTCTTTCATGCAGGGACAAAACCATCCCATTGACACGACTGCAGCAATGCCTCACAGCCCCACCCGAAATGCATCGTATATGCAAAGTCAAAGTGGTCCAATCCCACCTCAAAGCATGTGTGGCAGTCCATCACGGAGTAATGTTATGTCCTACATGCAGGGACCCAATCAATCTGGGGTTAACGAGTCGACTGGAATGGTCCGCAGCCCCTCGTTTCCAATGGATCTGTTGTTTGCTCAAAGTCCGACAGATCAACCGCATCAGTTGTATCCCTCAGGGTGTAACATATCTCAGAATCATTGAACAGAAGGCCCCAAAAAATTGCAGGCAATTTTCTCCCCGTGTAGATTTGGCTGTACTTGACTGGAAATGCTCCATGAGAAATTCATAAGGCAGGGTGTTGTGCACTATTGTTCGTCAGGCATGAGTAAAGGCTCAGAACAAAAGAACAATTGCAGGTGAACTCTTTGGTTATGTTGGTAGTTAAAAAGGACAAAGTGTTTGAGTATTTTGTTGTACATTAACATTTTGTTGTACATTGTTGAACACTTGTTAGCTCAGCTGACCTTTGTGAACTGATGAACCTCAAGACAAGATGATGTTGAGTTCGTGGACTGACAGAAAACCTTCTGTTGTTTTAAACTGGGTAATCCTGGGAGAGTGTGTCCCAATAAATGTGACAGCAATGAAGGCACAGCACTGTGTCAACATAATGATTGAGGTTAGCAGCAGGTAGGCCTACATGTAAGGATGATGTGGCCCTCCAGACTGTCCCACCATAATGACAAGGTCAGCTGATGCCAGGCCCATGGTCCCTTGTTGGGCCAGTGACGAGTGTAACTTTGTTATGTTTCCAAATATTCCATTGTAGTGAATGTGTAAAAATGCTATTCATCATTTCTGTCCTGGAAGTTTGGTCACCATCACTTTGTGATTTCTTGACAATGATTATTCCTGTACTTCCTCAAGTTAGTAGATAACACGAGGTAAATGGGACCTTATTACCAGGTCTACACAGGAATAGCAAATTTGTATGGTGATTGGAGTCATTTTCAAGGCTTATGCCTCATAGTAGAATAAATGGGTCAAATGAATAAAGACCAGCAAATGCTTTTACTTCAGATTTGTACAGCATTGCCTCGTGCATTTGTACTGCAGAATTCAAGTAAAAGTATTTACTAGGGTTTATTCACATGACCCAATGTTCAGGTCTGGCAGTCCAGAGGATTTGAGAAGGAGTGTTCACTCCTTTTGTACATTTACCAATTGGCTGGTGATACCCATGTTTGAATGACTACATGTACTAGGAAATCTTGAAAACCAAGGTGGTGGCTGTCCGAGGAAATGATGAATAAGGAAAGGAACTGTGTAATTATTTCACTTGAAGACAAATTTCACCTTCTGGAAGTCCATAATTGATAAGATCAGTTTGATTTGATTTGATGTGTGAACTTTGTTTGAAGACATGGTTTGTCATTAACATTTTGTCTGGTGCTAAATTTTGTAACCTTTGTTAAAATGGGGTAAGAGTTGAACTTGTGGCATCGTTGTCTATTGCTCTCCGGAGGTGGAGAATCTTGGCAGTCATTTGTGATTTATCTGGTTGATGTGCATCCATGGTACTATGGCTGCATGCTGTAATCATAGGTTTATATTTGTTTATTCTATAGTGGTGGTGAACTGTCCATCACATGGTAATAATGTGGTGTTATGTTAATTCATCTACCCCCAGAACCTAGCAGACGGCACCTTCTGTCCAAGTTTTCTGACATCCCATAATACAAATTGAAAAATATTTTAAGAAAGGTTGTTCTTATCAACCAACTGAAGAATATTTCTTCAGTTTCTTTGCAATTCATATCCATTGCTTACAGATTACTTTGACAGAAGACAGTGCCTGCTCAAACTGGGGCAGATGAGTTACTTTTATGATAGGCTCGGAAAGGGCATTAAGATTTGAATTGGGGCTCAGTATATTTGGGGTGTTTGGGGTTGGTTTTAACTTATGGTCTTCGGAGGGATTGTTTGTAACAGCATATGACTATCTTTTTGTTAATTTTATCTTGATTATTTTGTGAGGGGCATGTCCCTGTTGTGTGGTGGTATTGAAGCCACCTATTACTTTCGTTGTAGCGACATATCTATCTCTACTCACAGCTGCACCATGGGTCAGATTTGCTAGTGACCATCTCGATTCATTCCTGTGGAATTTTCAGGACCTTGTGCAGATACCATAGGTCCTAACAAAGGAGTTGCACACTCGCAAAATTAGAAAACCTTTGTGAATTTGGTCCCAGGTCTGTCAACTCCTGCCATACTTGAGAATCGTAGATGAATTATGGCACTGTAAGCTCACTGACGTCTACTTCTTTGTAAGTGTAGATATTTTTCTGTAGTTCTGTTCCATATCTTTCTGCACTGAATGTATGCAGTCACATGTGAATACAAAAGTATGTTCACACACCAATCGTCACAGACAACGTCGTGTATCCAAATACACGTGTGTTGTTTACCAATACCATACCCATCTTCATCAATGACGCAGTTCTGACCAGGTTGATAGTCAGCGCAGCGTCACGGATTAGGTTTGCCGGTACCCCATTGGACCTCGCAAATATGACCAGCAGGTAGCTATCTTGGCCACCCCTGCAATGCATGCCTCAAGCCCCTCTGATATTGGTGGTGTTGTGAAAACAGAGAGGAAGCCTATTTTAAAGCAATCCAACATTGGATAAACGACAGAGCTCAGCTCAGCCAAGTGCAAAGTGACATTGAGCATTAATCCAGAGAAAGCTAAAGGTGTTCAAAGGTGAGGAGATTTCCTCTCCCTGGCTACAGGTGTGTCAGTTAGTCTGTGGAGAGGCTTGGGCATTGTCAGAAACTTCCTTCGGGCCGTAGAGTGGATACCTAAGACGGTAGGCAGCCTGGTGAAATCGGCTTGATATAGGAGGAAGCTTGCAATGATGAGTTCAGGTCTTTCGATATATTGATGTAACTCCTTTTTGGGGTGCAGTAAAAATATAATAGAAAGGCCTTTCATCATTGGAAGTTTCAGCGAGGTTTGAGTAGGTGAAGTAACTCATTCAGTCATCATTCAAAGCTCCCTCCTGATATACATGTGTTGCTACACATGTATATCAATCATGACCCCAATGAGGAAAGCAGGTGAGGGGTGGAATTGGATAGGGACTGGGACATGGAACTGTGTTAAAAACAATACAGATCCATGTGTATCTGTTGATACTCCCAATGCTTCTACCAAGCAGGTCCTAGCACAAGTTGCTTATAGCCGCGGAGTGCACAAAGTGCATGGCGTTGGTAGCGTCGAGATGTTGGCTCCAAACAC
>NMRB01000916.1:178807-189371 GCA_002633025.1 Notospermus geniculatus | reverse complement strand
TAGAGGGCAGAGAAAGGGAAAAATCCCCCTCCCCTCCCATGCTCTTCCTCTCTGATTTTCAAGTTTTTATATGCCCGCCTCCAGTAGGAGGCGTAGCATATTGCCCGCCTCCAGTAGGAGGCGTAGCATATTGGTCATAAGGTGTGTGGCGTCTGTTTCTCAGTCAGTCTCTCAAGGTGGCATGTTTTGCAACTATGAGGCCAGGTCATCATGATTCCGGTACATTTACACCCAGGTGAGCACATGGTCCCTGGACCATTTCATTATGTCTAGTTTACCTTTGTCTAATTTACCATTGTCTAATTTACCCGGATTCCTTCACAGATGATGTGCATCCAAATACATGTGTGTTGTTTATGGTACTCATCTTCACGGATGATGTGTATCCAAATACACGTGTATTGTTTACCTAAAACCATACCCTGCAACCCATCTCCAGGGCGACATGTATCCACATGTGAACATGTGCGTTCTCTACTGTACCCTTGTCCACAGAATAGATGTACAGTAAACTCGAGTTTAAACCACCGGTTCATTACGTTCATAAGCACACCCAAAGTAGGGTCAGTTTCACCCTAGGCCTCAAGCAACTATTCATTCCATCACGTGGTTGTGATCGTACAAGCAATTTATTCCAGCCATTCAGCCTAGTTGTTATGTTTTATTCACTCCCATTTCAACTGTGGGTGTGCTTATGAACCAGGGGCCGTATGCATAAAACATCTTAAGTGTAAGATTTCCCTTATCTTTTGTTTGGAACAATAGTTTAAGGGAAATCTTACACTTAAGATGTTTTATGCATACGGGCCCAGTGGTTTAAACTCGAGTTTACTGTATTCACCAATGATTATGTGTATTGAGGTGAATACTTTACATTCATTTCTCTAAGACCAGTGCATTATATCCTTGTGCACCTCCCCCCCCCCTTTAATATGAATGAGGACAAGGGCCTACTTTAGTCCAATCAAGTTGACTGGTTCACACTCTCCATTGACCTGCTGTTGGAAGTTGATTGACGTTCTATGACAATGTGTGGCTTACTGGTCAAAATAGAAAAGCCACGAGCCACGCCCCGTATACTGCAAGTTCTAAAGTCACCCCACCACGCCTGATCAATAAATCCAACAAAAGATGAATCAGTTCAGTCTAACTCAGTGTAAGTTACACTGAGTTAGACTGAACTGATTCATCTGATTTACACTGTAACAGACATGGTGACCTTTTCGGCATCGGTGCACACAAGGACACAATAAAGTGCTTTTCAGAATATCCAGTCATATTTGCACCCATTTCACCTTGCAGTGGAACCTAACCACAAACCACAAATTGGCTAGTTTCGTGTGCACGCCAATAAACGGCTGACAAACTTCTAATAGGACTTGTTGAGGTATACTCTGATTCAAGATAATCATGCACACGTACAATGTAAGTGGCCAATTTGTGGTTTGTGGTTAGGTTCCATTGCAAGGTAAAATGGGTGCAAATATGACTGGACATTCTGGAAAGCACTTTACCCTGCCAATTGGTCAACCGTATTCAACTGAAGGTAATGAGGGGTTGGATTTGAGGCGAGGACTGCATATCTGGCACTGGTCTTAGAGAAATGAATGTAAAGTATGTTTATTCAATGTTGAAGTAGTCTCAAATGTAGAAATGGAATGGAATTTTCATGCACAGATGTGCTTGTATTACCCTCGTGGTGTTTTTCCTGCATACAAATGCCTCATTCTTTGTGAGCGTTTGTACCTTCTGTATTGAATTCACAAAGCTTACTGGATTAAATTAATGTAGGCCTACAGGTATTGACAAAGTGAATTCCATTGAATGCAGAGTCAACCACACTGAATGTACATGCAACCCTACCGTAAAATCATCTCTACGAGGTAACGTAATGAATCTAACTTCCTGGTGTATCGAATTATTCCGAGGCTCAGCTCATATTAAAGCCCGGGTGACTTTTATAAATGGTACATCTTGACTGACAGGCTTTGAAAGGGAGGTTTGGGGAAGAGATAAACTGAACTTGCATATTGGTCTTTTGACCTCTTAGAAGCGATGTTACAGTACATGCAGGAAAAGCCAACCACATTGAATTTACTTTCCTGTGATCGATTGGCTTGTTGTGATCTTGTCTAACCTTGAATTTTTGAGTCAGGCGGGTCTGAGTTAGGGGTTGTAGAGATGTAGTTGTGGTATTAAGCTGCATGAAACCAACAGAAACACACCAATATTCAATGTTTGATGGCTTTTATTCATCAATATAGGACAGGCCACTGATATTAGGTACAGATACAACTTGCCATTTTGATCATTAGGCTTACAATAAGAATTGTTTCCCAATCAACAAAGCTGCCATGCACCGTATACTGAATGATGTTAGGTGACAATTTTGTACCATAAGTTTAAAAGTATTCTTGTGTGTAGGCCTACACACTTACTATTGTTACACATGTATAAGACCAAAAATATATAAAATCTTTATCTATTTTTGATAAGACTCGAGTCATAGACCTTACATGTATGATACTTGCAATACCAGCACTGCTTTGCTTTATGGTGCATTTTCAGAACATTTCTCATTGTCTGTTTATATTTCAGTTACCGGTATGTTAGCTTTACTCTTGCTTCTATGTTCAGAACATTTATCATTGCCTGTTTATCTTTAGGTGATGTTGGCCTTTACTCTTGTTTCTTGACACATGTACCGCCTTTAACTTGCTAAATAAAAGCATTCTCCACTCTATTCCCTTATTACTTGGCAACAAACTAGTAGTCGAGTCACACAAGATACAGGTGACATCGTTGTTAAACGATCTTCAAGATGTGCTTTTCTAGGCTTAGGGTTGTTCGCGTGCGCTCATGCGGAACGATCTAAAAATGCGATCTTTTTAGGAGTTAGGGTTGTTCGTGTGCGCTCATGCGGAACAACCTTAAAAAATCTGATTTTTTAGGAGTTAGGGTTGTTCGCGTGCGCTCATGCGGAACGATCTAAAAATGCGATCTTTTTAGGAGTTAGGGTTGTTCGCGTGCGCTCATGCGGAACAACCTTAAAAAATCTGATTTTTTAGGAGTTAGGGTTGTTCGCGTGCGCTCATGCGGAACGATCTAAAAATGCGATCTTTTTAGGAGTTAGGGTTGTTCGCGTGCGCTCATGCGGAACTGTTTTAACATAAAATATGAATCGTAAAATGGTTCCGCATGAGCGCACGCGAATAACCCCAACTCCTAAAAACCCGCATTTTTAGATCGTTCCGCATGAGCGCACGCGAATAACCCTAACTCCTAAAAAATCAGATTTTTTAAGGTTGTTCCGCATGAGCGCACACATTTAACCCTGTACGTTGAGTGACTGAACACCTTACTATTCGCTGCTAAGTATTAAGTGAGCACAGTAGAGAATTATTTTATTCAGCAGGTAAAGGCTGTACATGGTATTAAACAAACGACTGATAGACAAATACCAAGGAAACTTGAACGGGTACATTACATGGTTATCACCTTGTTACTGTATTTAATAACTGCCTAGGACTTCCAATGGCTGACAAACTAATTGTACAACTTGACACAAGTATTATATCAAAGTATCAGTTGAAAAACCTTATTTTATCAAAATAAAGTGCATGACAACAGCAGATAATGTAGTTTATCAAGTCCAGTTGGTACCATAAAGCAGTGGATTGGTGATGTGGCAAGTCAGACTCGTGTTAGTAAACTTGTACGATGACATTGAGTGTGTAGGCCTAAACACAAGAACACAAGGCCTTAAAGAATGCTTTCTGTTGCTCGTTTGCTGTTACAGTTAATTTCAGACACCATGTAACTTGTAGCCTTTCAACTGGTGCTTGAGGTGGACAAAGTGTTAAAGACTTAACATGTTGAGCGACTTTCAAAAACTCCAATCCTCAGTCATCACAGATGTTATGTTTTGTACTGTACAGAATCATGTTGAATTTATGGATATCTGAATGACAATAAATTTTGTGCAATATTATCTACCTTTTTACTACTGCCTCACAACCGAGAGGAACTAACTTCCCCTCGTTGATTTGATTTGATTGGAGGAACGCACAGATTAACATCGACTATGATTGACTAAGCCCCACGACCACGTTTGTACTCTTCTCACCAAAATAATAAGTCTTTACTATGCAAATGCTCCCACTCCTTGCCTTGTCATTGGTTGGAGGCAGGAGTTGTGTTGGGACTGTAAGGGCCGTATTCATAAAGGGTGTTTAAGACATACCGTAGATGCGTGTAACTTCACTAAATGCACACACTTCTAAGTCTTAAACACCCTTTATGAATACGGCCCAATATGTTACCCGCTCCAGCAAAAGCAGTGCCAGTCACAACACAGGAAAGGGTTAACGGCCTTACAACAGAATAGCTGACATGAATATCTCTGCAGGTTTACAATAGAATATCTCTGCAGGTTACAATAGTAGTGGACAGCAATCGTGATCATTTGCAACAAGCACATACTTTTGCTGGAGGGGGTCACAAATGGTCAAAGTTTCTCACGATATGGCACCTTAGCACTGCAAAACATACGTACTGGTTATCAAATGACCCAGAGTGTTCGTAGTGCTGTGAAAATGACTGGTGTCATCTGCCTCTAAAGCTGATCTACTTCAACTCTGGGTAACAGTCCACAAGGACGCTGTCGTTTCTCATGTCCAACAAATACTCTAAATGATCAGCAACAAGGTCCATACGGATGTCCTTACTAGTCCATAAGAGTTTCATGATTTCATACAGCTTCTTCACTAAGTCCTCCTCTCCTGGAAGGCCATCGGGTTCTTCAGGAATAATCTTCACATCCCAAACTTGCCTGATTCCCGAAAGCTTCTCAATTGCATCATAAGCCATGAATACTTCTGGGTAGGCCTCTGGAGAACCTTTGGTTAACAACCACAGCAGCATTCCGTAAGAGTAACAATCCATGTAGGATGCAGATTCACTTCTTTCTATTGATTTGAAGTCAGGATGAAGGTGGAAGGGTAACATCTGGACTTTCTTTCCATCCTTTTCTACCATCACTGGCTCAAAAGGTGATTTGGAGCAGCAGTGAAGTAGCTTCGGTTCATCTTCCTTCACCTATCAAGAATTAAGTAACAAGGAAATTAATTCACGAAATCAACACAATCACAGCACTCACTGGTATGTAATAATGGTACATGTACATGTAAAGAAAATAACAATGTTGTTAAGAATGGTACATTTCGATGGAAAAAACGTTGTGTCCGTGACTGAAGAGCAGGCATACTCAGTGGTACAGTGCATCCCACTCGATGGCAAACAAGCCAGGGAAGTTGGTATCCATGCCAATTGAAATACAAAGTGTGGTACTCCAATGGTGAACAAGGCAGCTGGTATCAACGCCACTTGTTTGACAAGGTGTTGTACGGTACTCCAATGGTAAACAGGGCAGCTGTATGGTATCAGTGCCAATTGTTAGGCAAGATGTTGTACTCCAATGGTAAACGGCAGCTGTATGGTATCCAAGCCTATGGTTAGACAAGGTGTTGTACTCGAATGGTAAACAGGGCAAATAGCTGTATGGTATTGAAACCTATGGTTACATGTGGACAAGGTGTTGTACTCGAATGGTAAACAGGCCAGCTGTATGGTATCCAAGCCAATTGTTAGACAAGGTGTGATACTCCAATGGTAACAGCTGTATGGTATCCAAGCCAATTGTTAGACAAAGTGGCAAACAGGGTACATGTTGCTGTATGGTATCAAAGCCTGTGGTTGGACAAGGCGTGGTACTCCAGTGGAACAGGGCACCTGTATGGTATTGAAGGCTATGGTTAGACAAGGTGTGATGCTCCAGTGGTAAACAGGCAGCTGTATGGTATCCAAGCCTAAGGATGGACATGGAGTTGTACCCCAAGGGTAAGGGAGGAATCTACATACGGTACTAAGAGTAATTCACTTACCATTATGTTGCTGATCCGGAGGTCGGGGTGACAGAGATGTACTACATTGTGAATGAGAGCCAGAACACGAGCAATCTTCAGAGCGAGCCTCAAGCGTTCCTTGAGCGGCAGGCACTTGGTGTTAAGATATTCAGTCAGCGTCACATCCGCCCTGTCAAAGGCCACGTTGAATGTTTCCCTATCTGGCATCCAAAAGCCATGACAGTTGACGAGATGTGGGTGTGGCCGGCAAGTCCGTTTTCTCATCTCGCTGAAAACGATGAATAAGCTGTGGTAAGTTACAGCGATCACCAATAACAAAAAAATCTGGGGGTTTTTTCGATTTGGCCATCGGTACCGGATGAAGTCCTTAATTCGTTGTAGGCCTTTAATAACCATCAGCCTCTAGTACAGTGGACTGACCCTGTAGCCATCCACAAGTTCAAGTGCTTTACATGGATAATGGGGCAAAGGATGTCTGAGTGACGTGGCCATCAATAAATTGGGTTCTAGTGGTGAAGCCAAGAATCGAAGCACACCAAAACTTGGTGTTGCAGGTCATCAGATGTAGGGGTATAGATACACAAAGTTTCAGGTCAATAGTCCCAGCGGTTATGAAACGTGCCCTGCTAACGGACGACAACAACAGATGACGGATGCTGCACCATAGTAAGGGCTCACCCCAGGTGGGTTATTGTTAAACCTAGGATGTAAGACTTACTCAGCAAAGAAAACATGCTCTACCACTTTCAACCATTCCTTATCACCGGGAAAATCACATTTCTTTGCAACGTAGATCACCCAGTCCCGATTTGCAGGACACTCATGGACGGTGAAGTCTCCATCTTTCCCAATCCAGCGCCCGGCCTCAAACTCTCCCTGATGGTTGCGGTCAAATTCGATAGAGGCGACCTCACACACGTGCAGGAGTAACCTTGGTTTCACCGTCGACTCCATTACTTTGATGCTTTCACTGCCTTTCTCCGTCACGGCATCCCGAAGATTTTTCACCTTAAATGGAAGGCACAAGAAAATATAAAACATTGTATTCTAGTTTGTATGGGTACATTCAGATGCTTCAACAACATTTCTTGGACCCCATCAACCACCTTGAATTTGGTAACAGTTATTGGTAGTATAGTGCACCCTCGCTCTTACGGACCTCGATTTTACGAACTCCCGGATATTACGAACCCAACGTCTGGCTCCCAAAATGTCATGACATACCGTATGTAAATCCTCGCCATTACGAACTCCGCGTTAGTATGAACTTAACCCTTGGACCCCAAAAGGTTCGTAATAGCGAGGGAGGACTATAGTATCGAGGTTGCTGAAACCCAGAGATCCTCGTCACGGACCCACGCACTGGGCTGCCTGCAGAGGAGGCATCATCCCGCTGATTGGTAGGCCTATAGTGGGGACTGGGACAGTTGCTGCACGTAACTTGGCAGGCATCGTCCTGCTACGAAGGGTAACAATTCAATGAATCAATAACAAGCCCACCCACTAACATGCACGATGTTGCTGATGGTGGACTTGTGGGATCGATTACCACTGAAGGACTTGCACAGATCTGGCGAAGTCGAGTGGTCCCTCCCAACTGCATGTTTTAGCTACTGGCTGGGAGTAAATTTACGGATTAGCTAGTCTGAAGGCACTTTGTAAAGAAGGCCCCAGGAGAGTTGCCAAGGAAGGCACATGATGCCTTCACAAGAAGAAGAAAAACGTGACCATCTCTGAGAAAACCCAGTCCAATTCGCTGAACAACATAAGGTTAATAGGTTACATTGACAGTGTCATCACAATGAAAAACCAGTCTGTTAGTGGCAAATAAAGCGTTATCGATTTTGCAACAAAGATGAGGTATGATCAAGGCCTATGGATAATGTCACTCCCCAGCAACTTTGACCGGGTTTTCTCAGAGATGGTCACAAATATAACTTACCCTGGAGGTGATCTTCACAAATTCCTGGTGCATCTCATTCAGTCGTCTTGAGCATCCCTCCCGCAGCAACGACCCAATTTTCTCCGCATCGAACTGGTTGAAGACCATATTAATCAACTCCGTCCGCCATCGAGCGAAGTTCGTATGCCTCATTTTTGTCTGGTGAAAAATCTCCTCCCCGTAACAACGCATCGTTTCCCAAATTGTCGCCCTGATTGGAGCCCAGTTGACAATGTCGTGCATCTTCTTCACCCCATCGAAGTCACCCTTGCCGTGTTGGACACGGTACGCTTGGTCGAAGAGTCGGTTTAATATCTCAACGTTCTTAGACCGTGCTGCGTTTATGATCTTCTGAAATTCCCCAGCATTAGCAGTGAGTGCTTCTTCAACGTGCTCAACCACGGCTTTAGATATGGATCTCACAACGACCCTCTCAGCTTCTATTACGAAAGACACGGCTTTCAATTTTGTCCTGAGCACTTCTTGTTCTTCCAGTGATTCCGACGGCATATGTACTCGGAGACCAAAGCGAGTCAGCCACACCCAACGCTTTGGATCATGACTGATTTCATCAAGGCTCCACAGTTCCTGCGGTTCCTCGGCAAAACGCTCAACTTCTAGTTTGGCAGTTTCTAGAGCACCAGTAATAACACCACCGGTCAAAACGCTATCAAAGAGCTTATGAAAGCGCTTGTGGTCATGGAGATAACCTTCGGCAGTTCTCGCACTGGCAATGAAGTCCTCCATATCGCGAAGTGCTTTCATTATACCAATGCGATTCGTACCCAACAAGTTCAGGAAGGAGTGAAGCAAATTATGTATACGTTGGCGAACGGCCTCTTCCAAATCTCGCATTATCTGATGCAAACGTTTCAAAAGACATTCATGAAACCGTTTGTAAGTTTTGAGAAACAGCACATCACTATCATTCAGTGGTTTTCCTTTACTAGTCTTTCTCTGTGCACTTCCGACGACTTTTGAAGAAACACAATGGAAATTTTCAGATTTGTTAAATTTATTGTCTTTGTCAAGATACTTTAGCTGTTTAAGTTTGTTCATAATGACCTCAAGTTCACCAAACCGTGCTGTCGATGACATCTCTTTTGTTTTCTTTCCACTTCTCGCGCCAGTCTCGCCATCAACGAGGTCTTCGTCCTCGTCCGAACAGTTCATTGATGCATCCGTTTCCTCAAGATCCGACTTATTCACGACATAGATGATTTCAGCCATTGGGTAGTTTTTCTCAAGTGTGTCAATATAATCAGCCTCCTGGAAGAAAAATTGATTTGGTGTGAGTATCAAGAATGACATATTTTCCATGTCAGCAAGCAAGGAAGCTCCAGGTGATGTATAATGTCTCGTAAAGACAATGGGGATTGTGTAATTAGTGTGTGTGTGCAGTGTACAGTGAGCCATGCATGTATAGACACTGAGGGCATCTGATGGCCATGCCCTGCTACTGGCTGTCAACCTCACGGATATTGAACTTTTTGGATGGGTACACAGGCCCTTGTGAAGTTGTGTGTGGGGCCTAGCTAAGGTAAACCAAGTGTTGTGTGTGGGGCCTAGCTACGCCTACGGTAAACCAAGTGGGTTGGGGTACCCACTTGGTTTACCGTAGCTAGGCCCCACACACAACTTCACAAGGGCCTGTGATGGGTCCCACTTGTGGTACCGGTACTTCACTCAGTGCCCTCTTTACATCCCCCTTAAAGGAGTTAGATGCCGAAGTTGTAAACAAGCTGGTTTGTTTACAAACATGGTCGGCAAACTAGTTTTATTCCTTCGTAAAGGTGGCAGCACCAGTAGCGCCCCGTGATCGTTAGACTGGTGCCCGGTCCAATGCAACTCACTCACCATATTCACATCAGTACATATCACCGACAATAGGTGGCAGCACCGCAGGCATCGCGTGGATAGAGAACCAGTGAGTGAGAGTGTTTACAACTTGGACGTCCAGCTCCTTTAAGACAATGTAGCTAGGCCTAGGCCTACTTGTGAAAGTGATTTGCGTCTTATATGCAGTTTTATTTCTAAGTCATTCTAATGCTACCGTACAAATTACATGATTCTTCCGTTTAAACATAAGCAAACTCATGACATGCATGAAGACAAGGAAATATTTTTTTCAAATCGTGGTGGCCCCGAGTCCGCGTCGTCACGCATTCCGACGCTGCCGGGCACCTGTCCAGCAGCCGCAGAGACAGGCTGTGACTCATAGATGTAGGCCTAGGCCTACCGGTGTAACGGTACGGAGTGTCCCCCTGTAAAAAGTGTCCACTTCTATTGTTGAATGACGGAATAAGTGGCATGACTATTGAAAACCAATCCCCAGAGATTAGAATGTAACAATAGGATCTTTTGTTCCTGGGACAGTTTTTCCTGGGGGCATTCTTTCCCTTTACACCTGAATCTCAGTCCCCTGGAATCAAAGTCCGGCCTAGTTATTCAACGAGGGATTTGAAAATATAACTATAGAGACCATGATCATCAGAATATAACCATACAACAGCGGGCTACTGTTTGGCGGACTTGCATTCTTCCTCCCTACGGCCCGGTGGTAGGCCCTACATCAGTGCTGTGTTAGAAGACCTCAATACGAATGGCACCCTTCCTTGCCCTCGAAAAAACATTGTTGACCTCGACCGCCTCGCGGCCATCCATGCATGCATGTTTCCTCGGGGGGGGGGGGGGGGGG
>NMRB01000916.1:149011-178523 GCA_002633025.1 Notospermus geniculatus | reverse complement strand
GCCATTTTTGTTAATGATCACACAAACATTCAAAATGGGTAACTTCATGGATTATCAAAGTAGGCGGCAATAAGTTACCGATGTAACGTTTGTCAGTCTTTCTATCACCCCGCACAGAAGTGTACCCTATTATTTTATGGGGAAACGCTTGAAAATAGGTTGATACTTGAAGTTCAGCAAAATGACTTTTGAAAGTTGTGGTAAAGAAACGAACAGGTCAGACTTTTAGTCGATCTTGCGTCAGACAAATGGTGGGGTCAGAATTTATGGTCGATGGGTGGGTCAGAAAAATGTTTAGTGCGGGGGTCAGACGTTTGGTTGATTCAGTGTTCGAAAAACGGTTGTTGGTTCAAATTTGAGGTTCGGGTCAGACAAATGGTTGTAACAGGGCTTGGGTCTCGCTCCTCTTCATACGCGCACACTTTGTGTGCAAGCGTACGGACTATGAGAGCGAGACGAAGCCCTGCTGATGTGGAAGGATGTTTGTCACCGGCTCAAGCGTTACCTACCCCTTTCCTGAAGAAGCTATGTCCATCGATCACATAAACTATAAGTGGACGCATGTCATTCTTCATAGCATTGGCGAGGATGTTGTTAAGGGCTTCATTCTCTCCAAGTCCCGGCGTATCAATCAACTCAACACCATAGGACAGAATACCCTCGGACTCAACCGTACATTCGACGGTCTGTTTCACTTCCTCTCCCTCCCGCTGCTCGTCTTCAAGGTCTATTACTCCTTTGGGAATATTCTTTTTGAAGGGTATAGGGTCGCTGACCCGGTTTCCCTTACTGTCCAACAAGCACCAGCTTTGCCTTCCCTGACGTTTGAGATGTTTCAGTCGTACTACACGTGCCGTGCAGCATTGTGAACTAACAGGCATAATGCGTCCCTTCCCAGCGATCAGATTCAGCAACGAACTCTTTCCGGAGTTCGAACTTCCCACGAAGGCAACGATTGGTGTACAGTTTTTACTCAGGGCATCCTGCAGGTACTCCTCATCTTTTTCACACAGCAGGAGCCTCTTGTCGCCGCTGAAGTGCTCGTCTGCGACGTTTTCAAAGTGCTTCAAGATGTCCTGGAACACTGGCGACAGGCTCTCGATCGTCTTCTTGAATCGTGCGAAGTCCTTCTTCACAGACATGTCGTCCATGGCAGAATCTTTAAATTCCGAAAGAAAATACGTTAAGCGATGAGGCAAACATTAGGGAGGTTGAGATCAGCGACTTACCACGGATCCTTATACGTATACGGATCGAAATGTACACAAAATTTGTCCTCGTTGTACAGAATTCTATCCCTAGGCCTATACGTATAAGGATCCGTGATATCGCTGATCTCAGCCTCCGGCCTAGTAATTGGGAGGTTGATGATGATGAGATGAGCGGCTTGTCACGGATCCTTATACCGGTACGTAGTCCTACCGGTATAGGGATAGAATTCTGTTCAACGAGAACAAATTTTGTGTACATTTCTATCCGTATACGTAGGATCCGTGAAAGTCGCTGATCTCAACCTCCCTATCGATTATATAGCAAAAGATGGACTCAAACTGGAAAGCTAAAACGTAACTTGGCAGTCACGAGACTTCTAAAGCGGGCAGCACACCAGGCGACACCGCAAGCGATTTCAGATCGCCAGCAAGAGAGCAAAATTGTCTGGCGACGCCAGGTGTGCGTTGGATAGAATGAGTGGATGACTCCTGCCTGGTCCGTCTGGACTGGGTGACAGACTGTTCTTTGGTGTATTTGAGGATTGTTCTTCAAAACGATAATGGAAGGATGATGCCGGCAAAACGAAATAAATCTGAACCTGTACGGAGACGGCAAGACTTAGTAGCCGAACAACTGCCCACGTAGGCCTACTATAATTGGCCTCACTGAGTTTCATGCTTTGATAGTCGGAGAAATAATGTACTGACATGATCATGTGTACTTTACCTTCTCTCTCTTCTTTCAACGTGTCTTTTTCACAACGTATCTTTTTTCGTATCTTTTTCACAAGACGTCTGGAATGAAGGTTGCTAGATTCTCCAGAATGACAGTAGACGTTGAACCGTACCAGGACGGTCCAATGTTTAGTGCATGACTAGACGAAATGGATGAACCATTTATAAGAACATCGCTCATGACTATACCTTCCTGTATTGCACTGTCATGCTGACATGCTTCACCTGACCTAATTCCTGGGTCCTCTGAAAAGGACAGAATGAATAAGCCCTACGTGGCCTAGAAAGACTTCTTTCTTATTCAAATCAAGGTTACGAACTGATCCCACTAGCGTAAGGATAGCCCACAATGGCTGGTATTCATAAAAGTTAGCAAATGCTTTAACTTAAGATTTGCACAGCGAGGTCCAATGTACAAATGTACTACAAAAGTAAAAAAAAAAGTAAAAGGATTTTATGAATATCAGCCAATCCCAGTTCATTCCACTCAAGTCATTCAGTGTCCCATTTACCGCGCTCACAATGGCATTTTTCCGCTCATTGACTTCCTCAAACATTGCAAAAATACTGAACAATAGGCCTTTTATAACCTCCACAAATGAAATGAAAATGGGTCAGTAAAAACAGGCCGGTTGAAAAAGCAAACTTGGTTTTGAAAACCCTTTATTTTTTAATATTAGTCATATTCCTATTGCCTACATTCACTAAAACTACTAAAGCTATACCTTACAAATCAGTAATCTCTAACATACCAGGCGAAAACACACAGAAATATGAAGAAAATGATAACATTATCAACAATTTGTACCGTGGCCTGTAAGCATCAGGATTATTTTCTTCTCAACAGAACTTAGATTACAACCTGAATTTGTTTTTTGACATAAATAATGGTGCCTACAGGCCACCGTAAATATTTCTACGGGGCCATTCGCCAGTTCAAACACTTTCACGAGAAATAGCAAATAAGTGGAGCTGTGTGGTACCCGACATCACACTTGATCAAAACGAGGCTAGGACAAGAGATATTACCAGGTGGTATCTTTTACCTCTCCTCATTCTAGGATTACCCTGTTTTAGCAAAGGCCTCTAAACTGAAAAAGATGCCAAATTTCATATTTATCGATGGAAAACGACGCCATGTGGGGAATATTCGAAAACGAGGTTCAGTGTGCTAGAAGTCCGGATAAGCATGTGGGATGAACTCAGCTACCCAGTATCAGTTTGTTATTCGTTCAGTACCGTACTCTTTGCATCAGCACTGTTTACATTGTCTTGCCGATTCGGGGGGGGGGCATAGCATTTACACACTGGTGCCCTCAGTAAACTCGTAATAATGTCGAAAACGGTGAATGACCCCAAGATGCAATATAAGTAATCAATTATGTCTCTGTTGTTTCGGTTCAACATGATTTTATACACCAATAAGCCTAAAAAAGATAAGTGGTGATACAATTTTTGAGCGATGCCCGTTCAAACTTCTAACAGTAATCTGCACCCAAAATGTGTGTATTATGTATTATGTACATACGGTATTATGATATCATTTCTGTAGACATACATATTGCACTAGCCCAGATATCGTACATGCCCCAAACGAGCCAAAATCCGTCACGGTCAGGAGCAGACGCATCGTCGCAGGGAAAACCTCGTGCGTTCGCAGACTTCGAAGTTTTCAGAACACAGAAATGGCTCTTGTGTATTCAATAAGTGCACCGCTTCTATAGAAACTGAACAGTGTTGACGAAAGGCTTACAAGAAAATTTATATCAAAGATAGAAAAATAACTTTACGTATTTTCCACTTTGCTCTGCGCTATCAACGATTTTTATATAATTATCACCGAAGTTGTCTCGTTACACAGACAAAAAAAATCATTTTAGGCATTTGGTCTTCTGACTCGAGAGATTTTATACGTCATTAGCCAATTAAGGCACAAGACCCATGTATAACGTGGTTCATGCGAGGCCAAAAGATCAGTGACCAATTAAAAAGACGCTTTTCTGTTGCGACAAGACAGGTGGTACACGGATGCTGATTGGCTTTCCTAGTCGCGTTGCAAAGAACGCTCCTTTGATTTGTTGGGTGGCGAGCATAGTCGCATGACCAAATTTTGTTGACACCTGAACTGAAGAAAGAGTACAGCACTTTGGAGCAGACGTAGTATTTGTATGCACAGCGTGTAGTACAGAGCCACCTTGACTACCAACGTTTGTGACATCGCTACACACATCGCTACTACGCCCTAGGCTTGGACAAACGTTGTGGAGCTTGTAAGGGGTTCCAGGATGGTAAACAGCTAAGGAGAGACGAATTATGCACAGTTTGAAAAAATCACCGACAAACTTCAATGATACTCACCGATTGGAGACTGTGGATCGTAGTTTAGAACGTTCCTTAACGTTAAGGTCGACCTTAAGTCTATTGTAAAACCATCGAGAACAATAGATTTAAGGTAGACCTTAATGTTAAGGAACGTTCTAAAATACGGCCCCTTGAGTTTTGTGCAACCCAGCCCTTGTCAATTGAAAGAATTCACGTTCAGAAGATACCACATTTTAAAGTGGGTTTCTTACATCGAGAGCGTACACGAGGACATGAAAGAAATGCAAGCGTGTTTTATGATGCAGAAGGATAGCTGAAGTGGTGTGCCTTTCTTTTGTGTACCAGATTTGAACAAATATCTTGATGTCATGAAAACTACTTCCGACGAAATACATACGCCTAACTACACAGGGAGTGCAATTTGGCAGTATATACTAGACGTGGGCTGTCCACCACCGACAGTGGTTATTGTTAAATTATGCAAAAAAGTGGCTCGTGAAAAATACACGATGCATACTTAACACCATTAATTCAAAGCCCAGTCAGGGATGTTACATTTGACCAGTACTGTACACGTGGGCGTGGAAACAGCTGAATTATTATAGAGTTTTCGCAAATCCCCCGAAACGCCAACGCGAACGTCTATCCTTTTGTTCGGTGCTCTCTTCGTGGCATTGAACAATGGGTTTGGCGTTCGGTTGGCGTTTCGGGGGCTTTGCGAAAACTCCCTTATAGAGTTTTCGCAAATCCCCCCAAACGCCAATGCGAACGTCTGCTCTTTTGTCCGGTGCTCTCTTCGTGGCGTCGAACAATGGGTTTGGCGTTCGCGTTGGCGTTTCGGGGGCTTTGCGAAAACTCCCTGTGTGTACGGTAAATGCGAGGACACCATACATCGTTTTCAACTTCGGAATGTTTATACAAATGACTAGAACATTACTCATATTCATAATGAAAATAGATAATAATTTTAACATTGTACATGATCTTATAATGAAAAAGTAAAGAAAACTTTAAACGAATATTTCTTTGTAATCCTCTGTACGCTCCGCCGAATGTCATGAGTTCTCGGTAGGTGGCGGTTTGTCATTGGCTTTTGGTTCATGATACCCAGGCGCCGTCTCTATCCTGACCACCGTCGCTGTTTTACGTTCAACCGGCGGTGAATACGAGTCCTCCACGCGGCCGGATACGCCTTGCACCGTGACCTGTTCGTGTGTGACCAGGTGTTTACCTTGGTCCGAGGTTGGTGATGATTCTGGTTCCCTTTCCGGTTCCTCGATTGTGTGTTTGGCGATGTAGCTGGCCTGGTGACGTTAAGGTTAAGGGATTAGGTGTTAGGACTGGTGCATCAGGCAAGTAATAATGATGCGAGTTATAGGCCACCAACGAAACACCAACGACGTCAAACACAGATCTCAATCTCGTTTATTTCAGCATCAAGGTTGTGACGTTTGCGTTACGTATATCGTTGGCCATCTAAAACTCGCTACTATTTGAAGGTGCATAAAAGGTTAACGTTACTTAGTTAGTATACATGTACATGCATTAAGGTTAATTCCAGTGGTCATACGCTACCGAAATTTTAAAGGAATGTTCTAGGTCCAGGTTTTGATGTCATCCTGGACCACCCCACTGCCAGTGGCCGGTGAACATTTCACCACTTACGACAAAAAGTTTCCCAGTCGGTCTTGGGTCGGAATACACCACCGTTTTTGACAGGAGAGCTACATGATTAAAAATCGTACCGCTAGATGGCTATTGCGAACTATTGACGTTTTGGTTGACGTGTTTGGAACCTTACCATACCCCAGAATTCGACCCTCTAGTCTTTCATCCGTCTAATACTTACCGACATTGGAGAAGAGGGCGGCGTCCCACCATGCGATGCTTGGGATGACTGCCTGGTTGGTTGGCCTCCAGACGACATGGATGACGTAGTCAGCGGTCTTGTTATTGACGTATGCGACACGATGGAGATTCTTCGAGAAGCCGTCGATAGGGTGCGCCTTCGCATAGACGCGCGACGTAGTTCTCCGTCATCGTTCTCCTCCTGCAAAATTTATTGCTAATACATGGAAGGCTGCCGGTTTGGTAAAGAAATTTACATAAAGAGAAAAACGGAGTCTCATCGGCGCCGAGCCCAAGAAGGGTTCAGACTTAATTTCCGGTAATATATCTACCTCAAGTGTCGGTCCACAATGGATATTTGTTTTATGTCAACGTACGAGGCGGCGGTAGCGTTGAATAAGAATCAAGCCCTGTAAACACATCTATTGGAGATGATACAACGCGAAATATCATCGCTTTTAACACATGTAGTACGGGTACTTCGTGGGCCTCTGTAGAGGCTCGTTTCCGCAGCAGTTTCCCCCGCCTTTTGCGGTGAGAGGTGCGTTTTCACAAGCACTGGGATAAAGACGCGAAATATTTTTGCTGAACCACTGAAAGATACTCCAAACCCTGTGAAAGCTGCACCGCTCACCGCAACCGCGTGTGGGAAACGCTAGGTGGTAACGGCCCTTTAGAGATTTGAATAGGCTAATCCTGTCTGACCCACGCAATACGCCAAGAAATGGTGCAGTTTCCATAGAATGTAGAATGTATGTTGCTTACATCGTCTGAGAGAATGTTGGCGTTGTCGTGCGCCCGTCGTCGCCTCATCTCAATCAGAAGGTCCCGGAATTCATCCCTGAGTTGTTCAATCTTCTCCGCCAGTGCGTGTTCGTCTGCCTCATAGGATTCCTCCTCTGAATCAACATCGGCTTTCAGTTCCTGCAGTTGCTGTTGCACACTTTGCATCTTCTTTTGCAGCTGAAAAATGACACTTGTTAGGGACTTTTTCTTAAAAGCTTCCAAATGTTGGACATGCACGTCCGTACGCCCAACAGCACAGAATCAGGATCATGTACCAGTCAAAGGACAGGTCCCACGGAGGCTCTGTGAATAAGTTAGGATCAGTGCCAGTCAATGGACAAGTCACACGGAGGCTCTGTGAATAAGTTAGGATCAGTGCCAGTCAATGGACAAGTCACACGGAGGCTCTGTGAATAAGTTAGGATCAGTGCCAGTCAATGGACAAGTCCAATGGGGCATCGTGAATAAGTTAGGATCAGTGCNTCCAAACGTATAAAGTATAGGAGTTGCCGACTTGGCGCTGATACGATTTTCCAAACATCGTACACTGCATAAAAGATAATGATATTTTCGAAAAGAAGCTTAGTAGATGATGATTTTTTCATCCTCGAGAGATAGATAAAATTTATCTGTACATGCTGTATATGGGGACCTAACAGAAAAGTAGATGCACGGATGTCCATGCGGAGTGGAGTCACGGATGACACATCCATTGGCCAACCGATGCCATCAAATTAGTGACATGTCTGTCAGCTAATAAATGCCATCATCAGATCGATGGAGGGCCCATCATGGTCAGTTAACTGGTGTTATTAAATCGCGTCGTATCTCCATTGTGTTATCAGTACCATGACGTGTCCTTCAACTGAATTTATTAAATCAACTGAATTTATCAAATCACCAACAGTAAACTGACGATAATTGGTGATGCGGCCACCAACAGTTAACTTGGTGTCACGTCGAGTCATTAACTGTGTGATTAAATTGGTGATACCTTCACCAGCGAACTGATAAGTGGTAAGACGTGACAGGATCAAGTCAGCAAACATGCTTTCTTCAAATTTAGACCAAAAAGCTTCTATGACACTTAAGTTAGTTGATCACCAAATAGATTTTATAGCCCGAACGGGGAATAAAACCTGCGGTAGATTTTAATCAAATGCCAATAATCGTGATAAATAACCATAAAACAACGATCATGCCGACCCTATTACCATAGACAAATCACACTCCCCACGGTTGTGTACTTGGGGGATATTAGTGTTCAACATAAATCAATTTGTAGCACCGCCAGGCTGCAGCTACTTAAGGAAGATGTGCACTGTTACTGATGTCGTGCGATGAATAATGATGTCGGAGGTAATTCCGTGTTGGTGTTTGAGAAAACGAAGTATCATACTTCCTCCGGCCAGCGTGTGGAACGGAAAATGCTTGGCGATTTTCCGCCAAGCTATTTCCAAACAAACCATTTCCATTTCGAGGATGAGGACGAGGATGTTAGACTTGACTTCGGCGTAAAGAAGCTGTTGAATATGTAGAAAGGTGTCTTTCGTTGTTTTTTCTAATACGCTAAATGTTATTATTAGCATTGCTGTGATCTCTAACAGGCTCGTATCTTATCATATACAAGGGAGAAAAAAATAAAAGTGGAAAATACGAAGTTGGAATTTTGGCACTTTTGTGCGAATTTTTCAATTTCTCAAATTGGGATAGAATTTTTTCCCATTTTGAGAAATTTTCTCAAAATGACATGACATTTTGTTGGATTTTTCGGGCGACATTTCTCAAAATGAGAAAAAATTGCACCCCAATTTGAGAAATTGAAAAATTTGCACAAAAATGCAAAATTTCCCACTTCTTATTTCCACTTTTATTTATTACTCCCTTATACATGTAAACAAATGTGATAAGAAAGGGCCTATTTTTGATGTAAATAAATCGGAAAAGTCACACACTCTTTATCAAGCTCGTCCCCAGTTTGCTCCAGCTTAGAAGTCGCTCACTCTACTGACCTGGACCCATGTTCCCGAAGCCGTCGTAAGGTTAACGATGTCGTTACGCTATGCATTTTACCAGTTTTAACGACATCGTTAACCTAACGAAGGCTTCGGGAACATGGGCCCTGGACTATAGGGAGCGAAAAGAAAGATTGGGACGAGGTTGTCTGTGTGTTGCCAAACGCCTCACGGCGCCACCTAGTCTCCATTCTTCCGGTGGAGCCATCATAAAATGCGGAACGGAAGACGACGGGAATGAGAGTGTTCTGCAGCCCATATGAAATAACTGAGCATGCGCAGATCGACGTCGAATCAGTTCTGTTTGATCAGTCTTACGAAAGACGTTTCCAAAAAGGAAATGTACTGGGAGAAGCTGGGGGCTAAAATTCTGAGCTTCATTTCTCGAGGCGATGCAATTTCACCAGATAGCGATAGACGACCTGTGAGAATCTTCACGAAACAACTGCCAAGCCGAATGTCTCCGCGAAAAATTCTGTCGCCTGTGGGCGTGCACTCAGAATAATTACCTTACGCAAATCAATTCACCAACCTGCCAGGCTCCGTGGAGAAATCTGCCTCCTCGAGGCACCGGTGTGCATTTCGCGGAGAAGTTCAGTAATAATGAAAGGTTATCAGGCAGGGATATTCCGAGATGACTTCTCCGCGCTAATTAGATCCTCTTGACCTTTCCTTCTCCCATGATGCAGCTAGTAATCAGAAAACAATCAAACAACAAATTGCTCTCTCGGATGTGGAGTTGGAGATAATTCCTTTACTTAGCGAGGGTGAGTGGTGGAATGCCGTGGAGACGTGTCATCTCCGAGCCTGCTCGNTTCTTCCGACACAGTGGTGGAGCCATCATAAAATGCGGAACGGAAGAAGATGGAAATGAGAGTGTTCTGCAGCCCATGTGAAATAGCTGAGCATGCGCAGATCTACGTCGAATCAGTTCTGTTTGATCAGTCTTACGAAAGATGTTTCCAAAAAGGAAATGTACTGGGAGAAGCTGGGGGCTAAAATTCTGAGCTTCATTTCTCGAGGCGATGCAATTTCACCAGATAGCGATAGACGACCTGTGAGAATCTTCACGAAACAACTGCCAAGCCGAATGTCTCCGCGAAAAATTCTGTCGCCTGTGGGCGTGCACTCAGAATAATTACCTTACGCAAATCAATTCACCAACCTGCCAGGCTCCGTGGAGAAATCTGCCTCCTCGAGGCACCGGTGTGCATTTCGCGGAGAAGTTCAGTAATAATGAAAGGTTATCAGGCAGGGATATTCCGAGATGACTTCTCCGCGCTAATTAGATCCTCTTGACCTTTCCTTCTCCCATGATGCAGCTAGTAATCAGAAAACAATCAAACAACAAATTGCTCTCTCGGATGTGGAGTTGGAGATAATTCCTTTACTTAGCGAGGGTGAGTGGTGGAATGCCGTGGAGACGTGTCATCTCCGAGCCTGCTCGGACTACCGGTCACGTTATATCCCAACATGACTGGGCAGCGTCACGCTCCAGTTTTCTCCAGCAATAGGGAGGTTTAGAAAACAAACGATAGACGTGTAAACTTTACGACAACGTTATTTTTCATACTACACACTAACCAGATTTTATATTGCATTTTCGGTACAAAAATAACGTTGTCGTTAACGTTTACGTTCATCTTTAGATTTCTAAACCTCCCTAATCGATACTGACTCCCTGGATCGTTTAACTGGAAATCGGCTTATGTCATGCCGAATTAGGGCAAACAGCTGCAGTTGAGTGGTCGTATTTTCCAGTTATAAAATGTTAATTACAAGGACTTTGAACACGGTGCTTCACCAGTGAAGTAACCCGTTAACCATCGAAGAGCCAACTACTGATAGTTTTGTCCTATTGCAATTCTCAGTTCTTTCTGGAACATACCGTGGAGCACCCAATTACCAATACAATTATAAAGAGCACCCAATTACCAATACAATTATAAAACTCAATCCCCTATGTACAAAATGTATACAACTTCATCGGCATCATTCCTTCCCTGACAATCCATCAAGTAAACACCTCTAAACTTACATGTATGATGGATGACAGATTTCTAACCTTCCAAAACGTCAAAACATCACTCAGCCGAAGCCTGAAAACTACCGTCAATTTTCATCGGGCAATAAAGCAAAACCATGTTATCCTATAACAGCCTCCAGGTTCAATACATTCGAATGAAATTGATATTCTTGACGGATTGATATAATCATAGTCGTACATTTCTTTGATGTATGTAATGTACGTGTTCATTGGGTGCAAGCTCGAAAGAGACTCGGCTGATTCGTTGGTTCGAGAAATGTAACAAGCAGGACCGCAGGAACGTCAAGCCTTGCCCGGTGGTCGAGTGGTTCGCGCGCTTGACTGCCAACTGTGCAGTGGGTCGGCGCGAGTTCGGCTCCGGGCGGAAGCCATAAACAACATCAGCAGTGTGAAATACTGCGGGTCTGTCAGATGGGACGAAAGTCTGAGGTCCCCTTGTATCTGAGTGTCTATGCCAGGCAAGTAAAAGACCCCACGCATGTGGACTGTAGCCGTTTTCGACTTCATACCTCCGGAAAAACCCAACAGGGTTATGACGCCCTGTTACATGTCAATGTAATGATGATGAAGGAAATGGTCAATGGACATTGTGCTCACCTGGGCGAATATACCAGAAGAACGAACAACAAGGCCCCGATTACATAGAAGTATACGGCATACAAAAACGCCGGTTAACAATGGCTTCGCGGTCGTGAATCCATTTAAAGCCTTTGTTAACCGGCGTTTTCGTATACCGTATACTTCTATGTAATCGGGGCCCAAGGGAGACATCATACCGGGTTAGAACTTTCTTTGTGGTAGTCAAGTGGTACGAGCCAAAGTAAATTTTTCAAGATGGACGACCGGCGGCCATATTTGAAGTGCAATATGTGAATAGAGCTAAAATATGATAAAAATTTGGAGATGATCCAGTGTGTTTTCGGTTTTGGCCATCCAGTGGCCAAGCGAAAAATCGAATCGGACCGAAACTGGTGTCACAGGTCATCTGACCTAAGGGTGCACATGTACAAATTTCAGGTCAATAGCCCCAGCGGTTACATGTACATGTACGAAACGTGCCCTGCTACGGACGACGACGACGGAAGACAACGGACGACGGACGCTGCACCACCGACCAGGTGAGCTCTTACGGTGGAACCACGGGAAAAACCCTCCACTTTCGAAAGTCTAACGGAGCCAAGCCTGGAATCGTCTGTCGATGACGCCAGCAGAACGGTGCAATAACGTCCCATCCTAAGAATAACAGTTTTATTGATTCCCAAAGTGTCCTAATGACATTTTTATTGGCTCGCCCTGCAATCGTTCTCAATATATCGAAGCAATACGGAAAGAATTTAATCCAAAATAATGGAAGAACGTGTGTCACCATGCAACAGAAACCCATTCCAGTGTCGATGCCATGGCAACGTCACTAAGAACGAGATGGACGTGTCTGGTTGTGGTTAGGGTTCAATCCTTAATTTCTGTTTCGAGGATATTGTTGAGCTTACCAGTCATGCCAGTCAGGTCTGGATGCATTGCATCTGGTCTGGACGCATCTGGTCTGGTCTGGATGCATCTGCATTGCACTTTTCCATTAGAGCCGAAGCCAAAGCATTATTGTCCCAAGTAGGCCTATGGAAGAAGCCATCTCAAGCTTCTCATGTTCCTCACGTGGATGGGGTCTTTTACCTGCCCTTGTGAAGGGCAACCGCGGCTTAATGCCCAATGCACATAAATAGCCGGGGATGATCAATCACATATGGCCCAGGTTGGATTCGAACCCAGGACCTGCCGCTTGCTTCGCAGATGCGACATTAATTTGGCTATTATCGCACCTCACAAGCCCAGGCCTTACGACGCTTCACCAGCCTCAGCGTGATTTTTATTCATAGACCATATCGAAAATTCATGTTGTCCGGTTAACTTATGCGCATATCCGGCTATTACTTTGGAAAGAACCACTCCCGCACAGATTCTTTGTTGAGGGTGTGTAATAATTGATGGACAACGAAAGACGCTCACATCAGACCAGGCCATGTTTGGTTGAAACAGGGTATTCAAATTCGTTGGTGAGGTACCTTGAAAGGCGAGTGAGGTGACAAACGTTCCAACTTGTTCTGCGTACAATATATTTGAAAACGAGGCTCGGGGTACATGCAGGAACCCGATGTGCGCCTGCTGTGCCGTTTTGAGAATTTTCCTCTGGTGCGATGTACAAAGAGCAAAAACCACCGTAAAACGTGCTTACCTGTGCTACGAATTCCTTAGTCATGATTTCAGGCTTAGGCACCAGGTTTTGGTCACATAATACTGCCATGCGCACTTGGCTTCCATACGTTATGAATGAAATGGAGAGCGCAACCTCGTCCCGCGGGGGCATCCAGTAGATAATGTCCTTAATCCGACGCGAGGCAAACGTCTGCTCAAGAGTTGGTCCCATCAAATTACTTATGACACAGGTACTGTGGTTATAAATGGCGCTCAGAATCCTATGGGCCAGGCATTCTGGAAATATGTACAAGAGAATTGAAGTGAGGCCATACACAATCGGTGGATCAGCAGAATTTTTCACTTCTTCCATTCGATGGCGAAATTCCCACAACCTCGGTATAGCTCCTTCGGTATTGGTAGGCAAGGGTACATCTAACATAGTGAACCCATTCCCCATGCGTATTTTGGTGAATCCTTCGGAGCGCAGGTCCACAGGCATAGTTGCTAGCATATCAAAAGGATTTTCGACCCCTAGAGCTTGCTGGTAGTGACGTATACATCCCGTGCACACGGACAATAAGACATCATTGATGGTGCTCCGCGTGACTTGCTTGATGCGTGTGAGGGACTCCATGCTGTAGGCATCGGACCAGACGACACGTTTTTGATTGGATAACGGTGGCCCGTGGAATAAATTGTAGTCACGTCGCGTAAATATCCACTTGTGAACAAAAACTATCGGTCCGACAATAATTGCCCGAACTATGTTGAAAAATAAAATCCGACTAGCGAAATTCGATTTTGTGCTGCAGCTCGGCGAGCTGTCGTCTGCTATAGATTTCATCAAAATGTGCACCATCGATATTCCATCCGATAAGCAAGGATGCATTCGAAGTATAAGCACGGTATCCTGGTCGGGGCCAAAGTTGCTTAAAACGTGTATTTCCCACAATGGCATTTCGATATTTAGGGACACTCCTGCTAAATCCGATATGTAATCCTCGAGGTCTTCTTTCGTCGTTATCGTCTGCGGGACAGGAATCACGTGATTGTTGATTGAGAAGTTATCGTCGTTGACCCAAGCATATCCTGTCTTCAGTGGAATTATCTTTCTCGTAAATCTCGGGTAGATCTTTTTCCCATGTTTATTTTCTGCACAAACTAATCTTGCATTAACCAAATCTTTAATCCTACCGATTGATAATCCATTTTCCAAAGTCAACAAGGTCTGAACGACCATTTTATTAAACGGTGTATCGTGAAGCCAATATGCATCCTGATTCGACACTATATCCGAGCAACAACAGGAACAGGTCCACACATTCCCTCCACAGCAACAACAACAACAGTCAATGCAGCGCCTCAAAATGACAGAAACGGGAACTAAAAAACACACTAGGCCCATCACAGGGCAAAACAATGCTAAGGCAAATATCAAAAATATTATGCTCAGGAAAAAAGAAGCCAAAAGACTCTTGTCCGCCGGATGCTCCAAACGTTTATAGGGGGCGCTTGGAAAGTGAAGCGGCTGCTTCTCCATGTTGATGTAAATGGCGTCCCTGTCTTTCTTCATGTTGTCGATTGTACTTGTATTGGTTGTAAAATTATCGTCTGGTTTTCTCTCGATGCTGTTAATGCGATCAGGCGGCTTCTGATTGAGATTCTCCGCGGGATATTCCGAAGATTGAACGCTGTCGCATGTCATGTACTCACTCTGAACGCTAACGTGAGACTCGCTCGCCTTCGGACTACTGCACTTCTGAGCCCATGAACCAGCATGGCTTTCCTCTTGCGAGTGGTCGGCCATCAGTGGGGGCAGCGGGAGCTAGGCGTTGGGAAGCCCCACCTGCAAGTAGAAGACGGAAGACTCCGATAAATATTTTATCAGGAACGAGGAAAACCATGGGGTGGAAATGTCACAACAGGAAAACGATGTTCAGACACGTTAAGCTAGGAATCCACCATTGATTCTAAAGCTGATTTTGCGTTGCGACTTGCTTTGCAACTGGGTTGCGTTGCAACTGCACTCGATCGCCGTGGTGGACTCGCCGAACGTGATTTCCACCAATGGCGAAGATGTGGTCAATTTCAGTCGGCAATCGGTCGGCGACCGGTATCAGTTCCTTGCGATCGTATTCAATCGCAGGTAGCAGGTTGCAAAGCAAGTCGCACCGCAGAAAATCAGCAATGGATTCCTAGCTTCACGGTTACCTACATGAATGAGAAGAAGAAGGATGCCAACATATGGCCAGCCGACAATGTTATAATGGGGCATGCAATGATGTTTGCACACGGCAACGAATTCCGTGGAAGTCAGGTGTGGGTGTTGACACCTTTACACAGAGACCTAGATATCATGGTGTGTGTTGACCACTGTCAACAGAATCCTTTGTTTGGTGATTGGGCTCAAGTAGAGCGGGCCAAGCCGTGGGAAGTGCACTGAGTGTGTACACGGAGTACGCAGCAATGTATGGAGATGTGTCACTTCCCACCGCTGGCCAGCTATAATCGACTTGACCCGCAACATCTCCCACCGAATGGGGATCCTAGCTACGACAGAGGGCAGCACACCGAAACCAGGTGTGACAGGAATCAACGTGTCCTAGGAATGCAAGTCCGCCAAACAATAGCCCGCTATTGTAAGGTAATATCCGAATGGTCATGGTCTCTATAGCCATATATTCTAATCCCTCGCTGAACAATAGGACCGGACTTTGATTCCAGGGAGACTTTGATTCCTGTCACACCTGTCCTATACGATGGACGCCTTTTGTGTGGGAAATTGATCAGGACCGGGATGTCAGTTTCATTTCAATTGTTTTAACCACTCACTAGTGACACCTATTGAGGCAGTGAGCTAGGGTCCCCATTGTCGACTTATGGAAACACACCACTGATATTTAAAAAAATACCATCCAAACCCATCTGTTTTCGTTGCCAGACGTACTGGCGTTACAACAATTTTGGGATGAGGATGGCTTCTCAGCGTTTTTCGGAAAAATCTCTCCGGCTTACGCAGATAGTTTGTCACCAGTACTAGCAGCACGACATTAAACATCGAGGGGCTGGACCAACGCCCAACTTGGAGATAGAGAAGATATCCCTTCCCATATTGAGGACCTATGGTAAGCCCTAATCACACCACTTCCCTCTTTCGAGGGTTACAAGCTGTCACCTTCCCTATGAGAATGACCGGCTGAGTATGCTACCCTGACATTAAGGAGATGGTCGGCAACAAATACATATATGAAATGGAAAGAAATCGCATTCCTGGCCCACGGACGATGGCTATATGATGGCAAAGGCACAAAAGATACAAGCCGCGATTCATGTCTTTTTATCTCGATGAGCCGCAAGAGGTGAAATATCACGGCACATCATTTCCTTACGCTTCAAAAAGAAGTGTGATAAATCATGAAGAGCCTGCCACCACTTCCCCTCCGAGATCGATGGACTTCCAGATTAGAACCGTAATCAGAACGCTATGGTTTGCAGCCTCACACATCGGCAGTCTCCGCTACCTGACAGCGACAAAAACGAACTCATGTTTTTAATGAACGCCCAAACTGCATGAAGAAGGTGTCGCTAATCAATTTCAGTGGATAGACAGCTTTGGACGGCTTTGGGCAAAGATTGGTGCCATCAAAGGAGATTCCATCCACAGCATTTATGAAAAATAAGTTGGTGTCAACACTAAGAAATGAATTCGTTGTAATGAAAAGGTGGTTCCTGCGGCCTTTTCGTTTGGGTATTAACTTGTAAAGCAGGGATGTTTGACTAGGTAATTGAAAAACATCGAGGGAAACCAAGAGTTCTCCATGGCAAAAAAGGAGTAGCAATCTCTTAAAATGTTTCCCACTTCAGCCTCCCTCCAGAGAATTTCTATGATATCCCCTTATCAATACATAAACACGAGTCGCTAATGGATTTTTAGCAGTAACCTCTTCTCTTTCCATTCCCTAACATTCTTAAAAATGACAAGATACGTGTACGGTGTTGATATGAAAGCTCCAGCCTTCGCCGTCCCTCCACAGAAATTTCTCTGGGGAACAATAAAACCATACCAGACAGTCGCGAAAAAATATCGATATGGGGTACCATCAACATAATTATCTATTCGGTCTCATGTCTTTTCTGGACCTCTGCCAATGGTACATCTTTTAACGACACTTCTCCATGAAGATCACCAAAGTTCAGTCCCAAAATGGCCGTTTTTCGTTTTGACCTCTGTAATCGGGACACCTCTCAATACAGAACATCCTTCTGAGTCTCAAGGAAGATGTTTCTTATATAGAGGTTCCACTCTACACAACTGCCTCGAATCGATCCTTGCATTATCTCAACAACAATAATAACTCCCCACCCCACACACGCGCAATCTTCTCCTCCGGGCATGTTATCACTCTGTGGGTAGGCCTAAAGAAATTTCCAGAATATAACCAGACAATCCCAGTGCACGCATTTAGAAGATTCTATCGATTCAGCAGCTGTGCATACCGTTAGCATTCTCACGTTTAAGTACAAGGAGCATCTCCCCTGTTTATTTAGATCCAAGCACTGGATCAAGTTGGAACTTCCACGGTCACGCTATTTGGTCATCGATCACCGATGCAAGCGCTTGTCTCTCGGCATATCGCCATATGTTTCTGACTGGCGCGTCAATGACGGGTCAGTAATGATATAGCACACAGTAGGGGCGTATATTTTGACCGTTAAATAGAGTTGGAGATGCATATTCACGATGGTATCACTGTCAAGGCTCCTGGGTCGTTCATCTTGATCAAATTGTCATGTCTTATCTGATGCATCATCGGAGTTCATAACACTAGATGTGGACGGATGCTCTTGGCTGCGTTATCACGAGAATCGCAGCTGCAATGAAGAACAGGGCAGCCATCTTGAAATGTCAAGGTCACTTCACCTTCGGAACGCTCCACTCACGTAGATAAAGTGTTGTCCGAAGGTGTAGGCCTAGCCATCTTGATGGTTCGAGATAAGGGCATCCATCTCCATGATCTCCTACTTGGGCCTCACACGAGGGCCTGGGATCAAACGACGCTTGTCAGACGCTGATTGGCTGCTTTTCTGTCACACGGCGACGGGCGCTCATCTGATTCGCTGTGACCATGGTAACGTGATCACATGAACTGAACACATGACCTGAAAATGGTGGCACTTCAAACGAATGCTTTAGAGCATACTGCAACGTAGAAGCCCTGGGGGCGAGTACCAGAGTCTGTCAGCGACATCCATGTGGTACTCGGTTAAAGGAACGAGTCACAGACGGAAAGAGAAATCGGACGGAAATTAATCAGATCAATAAGCTTTTGGAGCAGTCACCACAATGGCTGGGCGTGAGGAAGACGTGTGGTCGATTGTTCCCAGTCACTGGTCAATGTGGGTGTGGTCAATCGTATAAGATGGCCATTATGATATAAACGCTAGGAATATCAAGTTTTGTTTCACAGGAAGCTTGATATAATGAGTGCCGTGTCTAGATGTTAGTATTCTAAGCCCTAAAATTGAGGACCGAAGTCCTGACTTTGTACTTGACCTTTGCAGTGCAGTGAAATGTCAACCGCAAAAAGTGTCTTTATGACCAGCAGCGTCAAAATGTGCTATTTGAGAAAAGCACAGACCTTGAAGATGCTCCAAGAACTGGTCTCATAATCTACTACGGCCCTGGGCCCATATTCATAAAACTACTTGGCCCGTATGCACCAACGTGGATAAACCTTAGATTAGGCTTAAACTAGTTTTAAGTATGGTTTAAAAAATTAATCCGCCTGCACCAACAAGGATTAATTTTTATCCGGTGTTTAAATCACAGATTATTCTAAACCTGTCAAGGGGTAGGTTTAAACTTGGATTAAGCCATTTTTGACGAAGTGATCGAAGTGACTAGATGGACTGGACCGACGCTCTTGAACAAGTTGACAATTTCCAATGGCCAGAACGGCTGATTCGAGATAGGAGCAATCCGATGGAGGAGTTTAGAGATGTGATTTCCACAAAAGATACCGCTTCACCAAGGAGAACGTTTTGGTACATGTAATTTTGGATTGGATAGAAGAAGAGATTACACCCAACTCCAACAGGAACGCTGGCTTTTACTTACGCTACGATTTTACGCCACAGGTCATTTCCAGATGACAGGTTGTGATCTTGCAGGTGTTCACCAAACTACAGTCAGCCGGATAGTGAAACCGGTATCCCAAGCAATTGCTCGGTAGAGGGGAGGGTTTAAACTTGGATTAATTCATTTTTGCCACAGCATATTACAATGGCATCGTGTCCACAGAGTGTGACCTAATCCATTGGTAATAACCATTTATGTTATGAAATTGGTTCAACCATGGATGAACCATGGACAACTTAATCTGTGGTTTAACTAGGTTGGTGCAGGTTCAAGTTCGGATGATTTAATCCACGCTTAATCCATGATTAGTAAATCTAGGTTTAAGCCAAATTTTAAACCACCTTGGTGCATACGGGCCCTTAAGTCTAAGTGTGATACTTATCTTTTGTGTTGAACAAAGGATCAGTGTCACACTTAGACTTAGTAGTTTTATGAATGTGGGCCCTGGGACCTTATTCACGAAACTTTCTTAATTTGATGCAGTGCGTCAACTATTGTCCATTTGCTGCCAACCTTATTGTTCACTATCAGCCTGACAAAGGACTTCCGTCAAAGTTACGGGAGCGAATAAGGTCCGGGAGCGAATATTAAGTTATCGTTGTGAGAAAACTATTACCCATTTGGCGGAACCTATTGTTCACTGTCAGCCCGACAAAAGTTCTGCGTGCCCTTAAAGTTACGGGTGCTTTGTGAATAAGGTCCTTGCAACCTTATTGTCCTGGGACCTATAGTCCATTTGAGGGAAACCTATTGTTAACTCTCAGCCTGACAAAAGATCTGCATGCCCTTTGTGCTTTGTGAATAAAGTCACAGATTCCTGTAATGTGTGCGTGGGTGAAACGTTCAGAAACGGACAGAATTGAAATTCCTTTAGTTCGGTAACAAGGTTTCTGATTGGTTCATCAATCGGAAGAAGGGCTCTGATTGGTAGCCTACGTTCCGCATGAGTCATGAGCTCTGACGACAGCACCGATACGGGCCCTGATTGGTTCGGCAACAGTTATGGCGATGACTGATTTTTCAAACATTGGTGAAAAGCATGTGAACGGTCAATCAAAGCAATGGCGAGCACTGACTGATTTCCCTTGATTTCCAAGTGACCGTACGTGTCTCTGCATTAATCAACTCTAAAACATATCCGGAATGCTCTCTCTCATCTGAATAGAGCATTCAGTGCCAATCATGTCTATAGTTGAGCGTCACTCAAGCTGTGGGATTGATTTCGGTGGGTTTAAGCCTGCCATCTGTTTGACAGACAAATATTTGAGGAGCGTTGAATTATGCAGAAGTTTGAAGTGGAACATGCAATGGCATTGAAAGTAGAAAAAAAATAAGTACTACAGCATTGGTAATGAATCCTTCGTGTTTAATAATGCAGTTTTGAAGCACATCGATAGGTCATCGTATACCATGGATGTCGGAATGTTTGAACAGCACGAGTCATTACTGCCAGCGGTGTCTGCCAAACTTTCTCAGAAGACCTCATAGCCTACCACGAAAACGGGAGACGGATGAAAAAGCTAGCGTCAGCATCCAATCACGGGCCTCTCCACGGCAATTTAATGATTCCTTTTCATTATCAGCACGACCACTTAGGACCCATTATTCTGATATCTGTAATAAGGCGTTGAATTGCCTCAAATGGCTTCGAAGAAAGTCACTCAAGGCGTTAAATTACACTCGTCCTACGAGTTCTGTAGTTGAGCAAGAAGACTATTGATACAGTGACGTTATCGAAGAAAGCAATTGTTTCTTGATGACGTCTGAGTGGTGCATTTGCAGCTATTCTTTCTGATGATGATGACCGGGGATTTTTCAGAAAAATTCGCTGTGGTTTTTTATGGAAAATTTGAAGATGCGGTTCATCCGCCATTTTCGATCATCGCACTGACACAAATGACAGACTCGATTCTGCCAATATTCTTAGTAGGCCTGCCACGCACCTTTGTGATGCACTCTCAAAAGACATGCTCTGTCGTTCTTCAGAGGAGCTGGGGTCAGTCAGTTGACCAATAGGAGTCACTACCCTCCAATTCAATGCCGGACCCATTCATGATTGAGCACCAATCAAGCGAATTTTCTTTTGTGTGGTCCGCTAGAACTTTGCAATAAGCAATTGGCAATAAGCGCGGCTGACTGCCCTATTAATTTTGGCATCTGTTCTATGACCTCTCAAATGTGACTTCACAGTGTTTCTGCTGCTATACTCCAAACACTAGATGGGGTTACATGTAAATGGCGGCATTAAACGCTATGGATGTACTTTGATGGTCAGTGAAGCCGCCTCTGCATGAAGTAACCAAGGATACAGCTGACATGGCTGACAATCACAGTCGTCAAATCAGATAATGATTTTGTCTATAGCACAGGTGCGCACGTACATACATAATGGACAGATGTAGAATAGGTCCTGATAACATAATACATGTGTTACATTGGATTGAAAACAAAGCGAATACGCACGTACGGCAGAAATCATCGTGATAATATCGTGCTTTAGTAAAAAATATTCGTAGAACGTGTAAAGTACATGTACGAGCCGAGGAGGTGAACGACTTATAATTTGGGGCCCTGAGGCATCTGGCCGTCGTAATGTCATGGGGTTGTTGGTCAGCGGCTAATTATCAGGTTCGGAGTGATGCAGATACAATTGATCATACTCTTGCATCGGGTCTTGCAAGACACTCCATGACTTCCATGTTTGTCTTACTGGAGAAAGGGGAAAAAGATGAGATGGATGACGTAATGGTGTCAGAACGCCATCAGAAATACGAATATCTATGTATACACCGAAATCGCAGTTGTCAAGTCACAGGGACCTGATTTTGCCACTGGGATTTAGCTCCTCATTATCATACCACTAGAAGCATGACAGTGTGAGGACTTCGATTCGAAGATATCAACAGCCTGCTGTGTGGTCAGCAATGCCGATCATCACCAACAGGAGAAGTTGGACTCGGCAATGCCAGACCTCTATGACCTTATTTACGTACAATTTACTGCCATTTTGGTCTGTCATTACCGTCACCGACATGCTAATGCGTGTACCCATGCTAGGCCTACTGCACATATTCAAAGGATAAGCCATGGTCTTACCTTTGTGCTACTGCTACTGCTATACAGCATCACCTACAACATTCGTCCGACGAAATTTACCCGCAGGAAACAGAACACGGCGCTGAGATTTCACATCACCTGACGAACAATCACACACAATCATCTCCCAGCAAAATTATATTCTGTATACGACTTATTACATACAATATATTGTGCCGTGAATGAAATCAGCCACAGATGGCTAATTCCCCTTTGTATTTGATAATTTATGTCATTTGTAATTATTTCGTCAATATATCATAATGATTATTTGTCCCAATGGTTGATACATATTAAAACTGCTTACAGTGTTTCCGTACGTCTGCATCATGCATTCTCCTGATTAAATACAGTATGCAGCAAATATATAAGTGTGTACGAATAGGTACATGTACCATACAACTGGGCAAATTTGCCTCTCGGAGGACGGATCCTTTGCTGAAAATGTTGCACATACTGAGAATAAGATTCTGACATTCACCTTCCCGTTGTTTGGTTTTTTTACCAAAACATGTTTGAAGAGAAGAAGTTTTGCTACAAAGATTACCAAAAAGTTATCCACTTCATTATTGGCATTTGCAAGTGCTAAGCCCCCAAAACCGAGGAAGCATCTCCATCTCCATCCCAGGGTACAAACTGGTGTTCAGACTCATTGCCAAACTCATTGGGAAGTTAGCTACACTGAAAAATTCTGCTTCGTCAAAATGACGAACTTAGGTTCGTTTTCCATTTATCACCAAACTGAGTATCTAATTCGTCCAAATGACAATCCACGGTTCGTCATTTTGACGAACCTTTAGAGATTGTTTGAGATACAACAAGGGTTCGTCAAAGTGACGAACCGTGGATTTGTCATTTCGACGAATTAGATACCCAGTTTGGTGATTAATGGAAAACGAACCTAAGTTCGTCATTTTGACCAAGCAGAGTTGTTCAGCGTATGCGACTGATGAAAACCGACAGAAGCTCGGCATGCTTCTACTGGTGATTGAAAATACTTAAACGATTGACACTGTGCACCTCATTTTGTGTTTTTTTGCGCCAAGCATCACTAACACACCGTACAGACAGACTACAAACACGCATTGCTCATTCACTATCACCACATCTCCATCACCAAATGAAATGGGATTCCACACACCATGATCATTGAATGTTTTGATCAAAGGACCGAGTATTTTCGCAGTGAACCCTTAGAGACGAGTGAGTAAATCAAGCACCTCTTTGCTAGATGACGGTAGTCATTAAGTTGCTAAGTAACGAGGTACAACAACAGAGAACGTTGCAATATCGTTTCGAATGCTATTCTCACAAAAGTATACAATGGGTACAGTCAATGGTAAGGTGTTCATGAGTCTGGTTAGATTCACCTGAAAGTATCGTGGTATGGTTAAGGTATTGTCATCTCTGAGAATGAGAAAGGGTTCACGTCGTTGTCCTTATATATACACAAGGTGAGACTTCATCTGACAGTCTGACGGCATTCTTTAGACAAGATGACCACTTCATCGGTCTGACGGCATTCTTTAGACAAGATGACCACTTCATCGGTCTGACGGCATTCTTTAGACAAGGTGACCACTTCATCGGTCTGACGGCGTTCCTTAGTCGAGGTGACCACTTCATTGGTCTGACGGCGTTCCTTAGACAAGGTGACCACTTCATTGGTCTGATGGCGTTCCTTAGACGAGGTGACGACTTCATCGGTTTAACGGCATTCCTAGACGAGGTGACCACTTCATCGGTCTGATGGCATTCCTTAGACAAGGTGACCACTTCATCAGTCTGACAGCGTTCCTTAGACGAGGTGACCACTTCATCAGTCTGACAGCGTTCCTTAGACAAGGTGACCACTTCATCGGTCTGATGGCGTTCCTTAGACAAGGTGACCACGTCATCAATCTGACAGCGTTCCTTAGACAAGGTGACCACTTCATCGGTCTGATGGCGTTCCTTAGACAAGGTGACCACGTCATCAATCTGACAGCGTTCCTTAGACAAGGTGACCACTTCATCGGTCTGATGGCGTTCCTTAGACAAGGTGACCACGTCATCAATCTGACAGCGTTCCTTAGACAAGGTGACCACTTCATCGGTCTGATGGCGTTCCTTAGACAAGGTGACCACGTCATCAATCTGACAGCGTTCCTTAGACAAGGTGACCACTTCATCGGTCTGATGGCGTTCCTTAGACAAGGTGACCACGTCATCAATCTGACAGCGTTCCTTAGACAAGGTGACCACTTCATCGGTCTGATGGCGTTCCTTAGACAAGGTGACCACGTCATCAATCTGACAGCGTTCCTTAGACAAGGTGACCACTTCATCGGTCTGATGGCGTTCCTTAGACAAGGTGACCACGTCATCAATCTGACAGCGTTCCTTAGACGAGGTGACCACTTCATCGGTCTGACGACGTTCCTTAGACAAGGTGATGTCTTCATCAGTCTGATGACATTCCTTAGACAAGTCAAGGTAACGACTTCATCGGTCAGGGTTCCCTTAGGTAAAAGACTAAAGTGGACGGTACGGTTACTTATAATGACCGTTCGGCTACGTTCAGCTTGTAACCTGGAATGTGATTGGTTACGCCGTCATTTTCCACCAGAGTGGCGCTGCGGTGGTCAACGTAACCTTGATAATATGCAACGTCTGGCAGCGTGCAGCTCGTGATTGGTTCACATCAGACTTTAGGACAAGCCTCCGTGTGAATATGAATGAGATAGTTGTGGACTGGGCAAAATGAATGCCTCGTTAAGTTTTGCTGGGTAATGACTGCATTATAAGAAATGAGACATACTGTTGAGTACATCCAGACCGTCGTTCTAATTCTTGTTTACTCGTCCAATATGAAAGCATGTGTCTTGACTCGCGCAATAAAAAATGAAGTTTGCCATGGCAGGCGAGAGGGGAGATACAAATCCCTCACTGGCCTCAGGAAGCATGGCAATTGCGCAGGGAAAGTCAAGAACTTAGCGATATGTCGGGTGCGCAGGGGCTTAGGCTGGTCCCTGGTGTGAGGCTGGGGGTAGGCCGGGGGGTGCACTCATAGGAACTCCACTGCAGAAAAAAAAACGAAAGTAACGTTCTGCATGTTTTTGACTAAATTCAAAGACTAAATTGACTAAATTCAAAGAGTCGGACTTTCGTTTTACTATCTTCCTGACACAACTAGTAGATGTACATGTACGATGAACCTGCCATCTGTTGCAACATGTGACCCAGCTGAACTGTGAAAACAGGGGTCTTTTATTTTTCAACACTTCTTAAGCGGAACTCTGAAACTTTTGGGGGGGGGGGCGAAATGCGCGTGCACCCCCCAGCCTGCGCCCCTGATGCGGGTTCGATCACCGGTTGAACTCANCGGAGGGGGAAGCAGAGGAAAAAATGCAGCCTATCCATACTGTCACAACAAGGCCGCTCTTTCTCTTGTTATAACCCCCAATCCCTCCGCACGTCCATAAAAACAATTACGCCACCTTTATTGCTGTTAGTGTTACTAATCATGAAACAGACCAAATCTATAATTGCATTCACTCGACCAGACGCGTTATGCAAAATAGTTGTGTACGGGTCAACCCATTTCATTGACCATGATGGTCCCGCAGGCGGAGTCGAGTGTAAATGGGCTGGCTTTCTATTCATTAGCGTAACGTAAAGATAACGTATCCGTAACCTATATATTGTCACGTGACAGGTTATTCACCAATCATGGTTGGCGTAGGAAAGCTTCATGGACGTTAAGTCATACGTTATAAGTACACTTTAGTCTTTTACCTATTGAAACGCAGGAAACATTCCCGCAACCAACGTATATTCAAGTACTGTGATCACCGTAGTCGATTTGATATTTCATTCTTGATTACATATTCACCTCTGCCAGTGTCGCCAGGGTTGACTTGCCGATCGAACACTCTAGAGACTCATGCGTCATTTTCACGCACAGGTAACAAATCATTTTTTTTACAAATTGCACTAAAAGGCCCCAAACCAGTAATGGGTTTTAGCAGAATGTAATGGCCAGAGAAATCCCAACGGTAGACAATCTGTCGCCTTGAATAAATCATAATAACCCACGTCAAGAGCGAGCGCAGGTTTGATTTCATGTTCCACTGGTTCGATGACGTTCATCCGCACGGAAAGGTAATCATTTGGATTTGAAATCATAGCCATTTGCCATGATGATGCATTTGACAGACGGTGGAATGAGTAGGCTAAGTAAGGCTAGGGATACACTGAACGCGATTTACCCATCGCGCGCGTTGTTTCTTTGTTATTTCATGCCGCAATGCCTCCGAAACAAAGAGATTCGTGCGAAAATCGCGCGCGATGGGGTAAATCGCGTTCAGTGTATCCCTAGGCTAAGGCGAAGATCATGTAAGAACTGGCGGAGATGACGGGGCAAGTAAACTCGCACTGAAGTGCAAGCCTGAGGTTCATACGTGGTGTTGGTTGGCTTCAGCGAATTTGTTGGAAACGATTCTTTTACCAAACTGGGCTCGGAGAACGGACTTGCCGAAGAGTTCGTTTTTCTTATGGATTTCAAGGTTGAGCGTGTCAAATATGACGTCGTGAGCTCCACCATGCAACGGAGAGGAAACTGGAGCTCCAGAAACTACATTCTCTGAGCCGAGTGAAGCAACTACGGCCGGGAATCGAAACGACAGCAGAGGTGAACGACATGCGACGTTGTTTCAAATTTTTCACCAAAGACGCGAACTCGTTCGAATCGTTTACAAACGGATCAGTAGAACAGACCAAACATCATCTGCATCTTAAAACCTGTCATTCTATTTTGCGTCGTACCTGTGAAGTTGTCTCTTTTAGTTACCGTCAATGGAACCAAGATGAATCGCCAATTTAACAATAATAGCATTGGAGATTACGAAAACAGATCAAATGAAATTTTCATTAATTCCATACCGTCGATCCGATAGGCTGCCATCTTCTAAATGCTTTGAAAGAACTGGACTAATAATTTTAGCTCATCAGCTTACGTCTTTACCAATTTACGAAGGGAAATATCCTGTTGAAGCAACAGTCGTCAATCCTGGAGTAAATAATTTGTACTGGAAATGCCAACTGAAATGCATGGAGAATCAACCCTCACATCGCCTCAGTAGTCTGGCTAGCGGTCATGAGTTCCCTAGTTCGAATCCCACTGTCCGCATGAGACTCTGGACAGGTCTCTTTCAGGATAGAAATCTTCGGTCTTCCGGTGCAGATGTCGGCAAGAAAAGAAATCTTCCAGTGATGAAAATATGAATGGTAAATGGTTCAGGCAGGTCGGGTCGTTCAACATGCTCAAAGGTGTTCTGGTGTTCTGGAGATGGTTGAACGACCGGAACAGCTGCAAGTCAAGGTACTTCCAACAAAACACACACAGGAATGATGCCTGCTCTTCGTTCATATGGTTATTTCACACCGGTGAAAGATGATGAATGAACGTGTTGTAGAACGTAAGCGCTACGGCCACCCACCTTTTGCAAGCTGCAAGGGAAGAGTTGCCTGGCAAAGACTCAGAGCTGACCCTCCACCGATCATTATTTGATTTGGTGTAAGCAGCCATCACCCTGGATGTTGAATTCAAACCCCGTCACTTTTAGTTTCAGAGTTTAACGCATTACAAAAAATACAAAATGCAAAATTCAAAACCGTATACCGATACTGCAAATCGCAGCAGCAGCGAATTGAAGAATACGACTCTAAAGGTATCGCAGCACACGAGATTGAAATGAACTATTCAAGTCGCGTATCCAATGTAAACAGATGGCGCACTTGCAGGCTGTTAGTTGTTCAAATAATACGTTTGCTGGGAGTCAGTCGCTGAAATGTACACAGAGCTATGTTTGAAAGTAATCACCTGTTCAAATAGAAGAGATAAGCCAATCTTGTTGCCGACGTAAAGATTCAGAGAAGCTTTCTCAGACCTGTCTCGATCAGAAGCTTCGGCGTATCAGTAGCCTCAGTGAGTGGATGAAGACTGATATATGCCTCTCTACTTCACGTTGCCATGTGCTGTAGGTGGGCATTTTGCAAAGGGGATTAGGGAGGATCTGAGTTCTTCAAATTGGAATTTTAGGAAGGATCCGAAAGCACTTCTACGGTTACCCATAAGACGCATGATGCACAGTCGTGTAGGGCCGTATGCACCAACGAAGATTATCTTGAACTCAGGTTGAGCCACAGCTTGTTCAGGTTTGCCAGGGCATGATGTGCAATGGAAAAGTTGTGGCTCAATTTGTGAGTTCAAGATAATCTTCGTTGGTGCAGACGGCCCGTACAGTACATCGAGTATTTTCTGTCATTTGCTTTAAATTCTTTTTACTTGCGTTTGAATTCGTGAAAAAGAAATTAATGTATTAACAACAGACATCCGCCTATGGCCACCGTGCAGTTCGAATCTTTACAGTTGGAAAAGCTAGCATACGACAAAAAACACGAATATCCGAGACATCTTTGGGGGATCAATGGCCATATCTGTCGGGAACAAATTTCCGTCTCTCGAATCAATTCACACTCGAACACACACCCAAGTTGGATCAATATGACCTCACATAATGTAAGTTAGGCAATCACTTACTTGCACGAAAGTCAGCCCTGACACGCGAGAAGATAAATCAGCCAATCAGCTCCTGGCAAGAAATTCAGCCAATCACTGGCCGGGAATTTTATAATGTGAAAACACACGTTGTCCAATCGTCCTTTGATAGAAATTCAGTCCTAATACTTTAGAGAGAGATGTAGACCAATCAGCTTTCTTGATATTCGTTCTGCTGACTTGTCGTAGCGGCTGGTACCGGTACGTCTAGACGCATGTTTCATAACTTGAAACCAAAGCCTCTTAATTTTCCACAAGCCTAATGTAATAGCGACCAAACTATTTCCCAATAGCAGCTAACTCATAAATCTATTGCAAGACGAATAGCTGGATCCCAGATTAGTGGTAATGAATCTTTATCGCATTTTATGAAGCGGAGGCAGTTCATTACGTTCGGTACACCCATTTAGATCCCTTAGTTCATCCCCCATGAACACGAGGGAAAGGTACATTGATTCTTCATCAATGCATTCGACTCCGTATAACACGAAGTGGCACCACGGGTTCGTGGCCGTCATA
>NMRB01000916.1:114660-148290 GCA_002633025.1 Notospermus geniculatus | reverse complement strand
GGCAAAGGCCTGTATGGGATAGCACTTTTTTCCAGTGGTCCATTCCGAGATCAGTGGCACGTGCATGGTCATCGCCTTGTCAATTGGAAACCTGAGCGGTGCCTGGATGGCAGCATTTGCCAATGGGATGCCTCTCTTCCCGATGGTACTTGTATAAGACAGAAGTAGTGCTTTTGATGTGATGTGCTTTCACGTCACGTACTGTTTGTCACAGCAGCACGGCCAATCGAAATACTTACTCAGTGTGTACATCAACTGTGCATTTGCTATTGCTCTTGCACGACTGCAGTCATGGCGACTGTACACAGCCGCTATGTTCAGCTCGCTTACTTTAAAATGGACGAATGGATGAGAGTATTGAAGACCGCTTGTGGAGTCGTTGGCAACTGGGACGGCTGAACAAAGTGGTGGGTTCCTCTCAAACTAATGGCGTGCATATTATTTCGTACTTGTACCAAATCTACATGTACCATTACGTACATGTATGCTCGCTGCACAGGGTAAACATTCTCATGCAATTTTTTGAAAATTCAGCAGCTTGTATTGAAGCAAGAAAAGGAGATCTTTTAACCGGCTCACATCGTCTCCCTCGCTTTACGGAGCAAGAACACTTCAGTCTGCTCATTTATAGCCAAGTGGACATCTTCAGCGATGTCTGTCAAGCGCTGCATTTCCCATGTGTAGGCTACGATGAGAGTACAACGATGCCATACGGGGCTGTTCACGGTGTTCTTTCCGATAATACTTTCCCTCATGATACGTGTTCAGCGACGACAGCCGTGTTGGCCAGCAAGGGCGTAGGCTGGTCTGAGCCTGGGTAGGTACACATTTTTGTGTAAGGGGAACTCCTCGTGCAGCGTAGTATGCATGAAATTTCACAGTATGCTGAAGAGATTTGCTCTAGAGCGGGGTCTGGGGCGCCTCCCCCAGCAAATTTCGGAATCTAGAATTATGCTCTGTGATTTCAGTGCTATTTTTAGCCGAAAATTTACAAGATTACAAGGTTGATTTTTTTTCTGCTTGCCCAGAGCGGAACTCTCTTACTGCTGGGGGNNNTCTTACTGCTGCGGGGGGTGCACGTGCACCCAGTGCACCGCCCCCCCCCAAGCCTACGCCGCTGGCCAGTGTGACAGCTAATACAGCATGTACAGAGCTCTCTGGTCGATGATGCATTTGCCGGAACATGTGTAATCTCGCAGATATGGTGGAAAGCAGCTACATATACATGTACCTGGAAAAGTCGTCATATTCCCCGGATACACGTTGGAATAACCATAATGGCGTTTAACTACCAACCAATGATCTGACTAATGGTTAACCAATATCGAACTACATTAACTGGTCTGCAACATCCGTTTTGAATAAAGGACAACGGCATTTTGCTTTTAAGCCATCGACTGATGGTTGCAGTCAATGATTAATCGATAATGCGGCTCGGGCATGTATGAGGAACTCCACACGAATACCGTTACTAATGGAGTCGCGAAGAATCAGGAAACCATGATGTAGCTCAGAGAAACAGTGGCTGTCGGAATCGTGTTGACTTTTGCTAACACTTGTCAACTTTAACAGCACTGCCACAGGAACGCTGGGATGAAGTTGACAGTACGACCGAAGTGAAAAATTAAATATTACTGCATCCTTTATGAACCAAAATGCCTTGGTTACCGCGATATTGTTGGTGTAGCAGTAAAGAATGTCCCGATGGAAAAAGTGTCCGCGTCTATTGTTCTTTGATGGTATTCAGTGCATGGCTATAGAATAACTAATCACCTGAGATAATAATTTACTGTTCAGGGAATAATGGATGCTATTGTTACAACAGAATCTATTGTTCCCTGGATAATTTTTCCAGGGGACAGATCTTACTTTCATACAGATCTGCCAGTGTTTCTGTGGGTGAGTGTGTCACCCCTATTGTTTGGTAAACGGTAGAAGACTAGATCGACATGTTTCTCTGTGTGTCCTCTATTGTCAAGTCGCCGCTTATTCCGTCAGACAATAGGTGGGAAACACTCACAGATGGAGAACACTGGCAGATGTTACACCGGTTTGACGGGCCTCCCAGGAATCTAGGTCCGGTTTTATTGTTCTACAAGGAACTGGATGTATGGCTATGGAGACCATGACCATTCGAACAGAACCTTTAACAAGCAGGCAACTTTGTCCCGGACTTGCATTTCTAGGACTCCCATTTCTCTCGCACATCTTAGCAAAAAGGGTTCCAAGAGGGTTCTTTGGCCTTTCAAAGAACCCTTTCTTCTATAGGGTTCTATCTAGAACCCCAAAGAATCCCAGGGTGCTGAAATCCACATCAAGAGATCTGTGAATGGAGAATACAACCGATACACCGTGCGCCAGCTGATGTAATATCTTTATTCATGAGGTCTAATAAAATAAATACACTTTTGCATCGAGCGTCGTAGAGAAATCTGCAATTAAATTTTGAGGGTACTATAAAGAACCCCTCTGTAAGGGTTCTCCCACAGTGGCAGGCAAAGAACCCATTAGGGTTCTTTGTCTGCCACACTGGGAGAACCCTCACTCCTTTATTTTGGTAGTCGATTTCTTTTTCGTGTTCAATGCATAAATCATTTTGTTTGTTTCAAACCTCACAGATATGGTTGGCAAATCAACTGAGCAGGGTAAATCAGGTGCACTCCCTCATTTCTCTACATGGTTTTAACATATTAAAGTTTCTTAGGCTTCCAGATACATGTAGAACCTTATAGTAGCAGAGGGTTCCACGACAGGCCAAAGAACCCTCTTGGAACCTTTTTTGCTAAGAGTGCACCGGCCCCAAGGGTAGACACCCGAGTGAGGAGACACGATACAAGAAATAAGACTTATCAATATCATTATCGAAGACGTGAAACAGAATCTAAGACGATGTAACTCATTATTAGCTTATGTTCTCAGACTCTATATATAAATGAACATCCGAGAACAGTAACTACAGACAACGCTTCAATTACGCCTGAGCTCTTTCGGCGTTTTCCGCCGTTCTGTTATTGACAATGCCTTTTTATAGCTGGATAATATTATGGTCCTGCCTCACGGAACTGTTCATATGTTTACTTGGCAACAACAGCAGAGGTCACGACAAACACACCCGTGTAATGCCGAAGGGTATGGTAACGAATGGAAGCCGACTGAATGGATTGAGATCAACGGCTGGAGATTCCATTATCGAACGTTGAAAACAGATAATCCAGTTCGGTTCCCAACGAGGGGAAGCTCTGAAAATTCTTGTCAGTTTAGGCTCGACAAAGTTGAAATTATACCTGTTGTATATTGTACATGTAAGACAATGATATGGGCGTAGCAAGCCTGGGGGGAATGCATCCCCAGACATCACTGAAATCATATTAGTTGCGCTTCCACTACAAAAAAAGCCGCTCTTGTTCTGCTTCCATTACAGAATTGCCGGGTTTAATAAGTCCGGTTCTATTAAGTGCGGATCTATTTAGTTTGGATAGGTCATGCACAGTCGCAAGCGACCGTGGAGCCACCTGTAGCCGAGCATAATACTACAAATAGATCCATTCCACAACAAAATCTATCCGCATCTAGACTCGGAGTATGATCGGCTATGCTATCCGAACTAAATAGACCCGCACTTAATAGAACCGGACTTTTTAAACCCGGCAATTCTGTAATGGAAGCNGACTGGACAGAATCACGTCAGGATAGAATGCCCATGTCCAAGTCAATAACCGGTTCTTTATATCAGAGAATTTTGTAGCGTTTAATGATGGCATTTCGTCAAGAGATTCTCCCCTGCCAAGGCTATTGATATCTGCGAATCTGGGAAGAATTTGATTATACCGTCATCCGACATATTGTCGAGATCTCCCGCAGGATCCTTTTACCTAGTGCTGTATCTTCAAGATTGGATTTACTTCATCACAATCGTGACTTGTATCAATACCTGGCAGTGTTATGACCTGCTAAAGGTTCAACTTCGTCAAACGTGAACAGAAGACTGAGAGATGAAGACTGCTGCCAGTGTCAAGCCAGGTTAGAACAAAAAATTCTCTTCGGCGCAATCAGCGATCACAGTCGTGCTTTGAATTCCAAAGAATCGGCAGGGAAGGCAGTTTTCATCAGCCAAGTTTGTTTTTATCTATCCAATCATCTTAATAATTGCATTGGCGTATTCCAGACACTGCATCGTCTACAAAATAATTTGTTAATGAAAATATGGCTAATGGAATCAACTGTGGTAGAAGACGGTTCTTCCAAGCATTTTGATCATCAGGGCAGTGACCGAAGCAGCTCCAGCAAGTGTATCAGCAGCAATAACCACGAGTAGATTCACCTTTAACGGGCCGTGCATTAGAATGCTGTTCCAAGCAAGTGACAACAGCAATTGCAAAAGCAGCTCCAGCAAATAGCCTTTTATAACCAAGGATAGACCTGCACAGCTCATTGACTGTACAGCAGAATATGAATAAACACGAATAAATAAATTAAATCAAAAGTTGCTCCAGCAACATTTTCCTCAACAGCAATAACGACGAGTAGGTTTTCAGAGCTTAAAACAGATAGTGCAGAAAAAGACTCTTCAAGCAAGTGGCTGCGGCAGTTGCAAAAACAGCTCCAGCAAGTTTATCAATAGCAACAACCACGAGTAGGTCTGTAGAGCTCTATTCAAACTGTGCAGAAAAAGGCTCTAGCAAGCAAGTGACAACAGCAACTGCAAAAGCAGCTCCAGCAAGTAACCTACAATAACCACGACGGAATAGACCTGCACAGCTCATTGACTGTACAGTAGAATGCTGTCCGAGCAAGTGACCGCGGCTGTGGCAAAAGTTGCTCCAGCAACATTTTCCTCAACAGCAAGAACCACGAGTAGGTTTGCAGAGCTTAAAACAGATTGTGCAGAAAAAGGCTCTTCAAGCAAGTGGCTGCGGTAGTTGCAAAAACAGCTCCAGCAAGTTTATCAATAGCAACAACTACGAGTAGGTCTGTAGAGTACCATTCACACTGTGCAGAAAAAGGCTCTAGCAAGCAAGTGACGGCGGCAATGAGAAAAGCAGTTCCAGCATCTATAGCAACAGCAAGACCTGTAGTTTTAACAGACTGTGCTGAAGAATGGTCTTCCACATACCGCGGCAATGACAGATAAGCAGCTCCAACAACTTTATCAACAGCAACAACCACAACAAGTGGATGATTGTGTAGAACTTCTGCCAGTCTCTCATCAATCAGAATACGGTGGATTACTGCTCTGTTGTCAGATTACACATTTATCACCAGTCAGACAATTATTAGCATTGCGTGAGATAAAACCACCGGGAGCTAGTAAATCTCATGTTATCTTTATAGAGCAATTCGAGTCTACGGAATTGCCAATGAATCAGGAGTCATGAAACCGGCTACAAAAACTTTCCTCCCAACACTGTTGGCGTCAAGGAAACCAACCGAGTCATCGTTTCGACGCCCTCCCCCCGCCATCCTGTTCGTCGTACGTGCGGGTAGGCGAACCAAACCGGCGATTGGTCGCGATACGAATTTGCCTATCAGAAGTGCCCATGCCGGTGTAGCAGTAGAAAGTGACCCCCTGTAAAAATTGTCCACTTCTATTGTTGAATGACGGAACAAGCGGCATGCGTATAGAAACCAATTGTCAGAGATTAGAATGTAACAATAGGATCTTTTGTTCTCCGGACAGTTTTTCCTAGGACATTCTTTCCCTTCACACTTGGTACGAATTTCCAAGAAATCGAAGATGGCACAGGCCGTTCAAACGATTCTGATGATAATTTTTGATCGATTACAAACTGAATTCCATGCTTTAATCAATCATTTTTGGGAATAAACTACATGACTGTTCACTCAACGGCGTAAACGCGGTTACCAACGAGAGAATTCGTGACATTGAAGGAATCAATCAAAACGCCGGGTTGATACGACATTCAGTGAAAATATGATAGACTAATGACTAGTCATGACAATCACTAGAAGAACGATGGATGTTGCCGGAGTTAAGTGTTTTTCCCTGTTCGACGACAGAATGATGATGGAGAAGCAGATGGTAACGGAAACCCATGACCAGGGGCACTTCCCGTGGCACCGGAATGGAATATCTCATCATTACCAAGCTTTGAAAGGAAATCTTTATGAAACGAAAACCACGGAGGCAAAGCTTTACTTTGATTGAAAATCTACAAGCTCTGGATCAATATTTTCACCACATCTGACACGAAATCTTAATTCGAAATTACGGCGCAGTAAATGAATAAAATGAAAATGAAATTTTGAGTTGAGATCCGAGCACGAAATGTGTGGCGGTCTAGGAAATCCCGTCGGAAGGAGCTGAGTGATCAACAAGGGTTGTTAGATTGCCTCTGCATTGATCTGCTAGTGTTCACCAGTTACGTAGTACATTTCAGTTATTGAAATGTGCGGGTTCACCAAGGCCATTACACTTTCCTCAAATGCGACATCCCGGCGACGGGTTTTCCTAGACCGCCTCACAAATATAGCATGTTCGGTTCTACAGATAATACTGGTTGAATAGATGTACAGTAGGAGGAAACTGGAGTGCCCGGGGAAAATATATCTGCGCGGTCAAAGATGGTCGCCCTGCTCTCTCTGTCACATGAAGATCGAACGAGATCGAACCGGAAGCTCAGCGGTGACAGGCGCCGATGTTTGCACCGATTCATTCTGACAGCAGCCTGTCGGAATAAAACATGACAAGCCGCATCTCGTCTTCATACCGAATCCACAAGATGCTCTTTAACGCCGAACATTTCCTGCACAACTGCAGCAATTCTCGTTTATGTGATAATAAACAGCCGTCGATAGCACCATCAGATTAATCTCGTCAATCGGTTTGGTAGTCATATTGGTCGTTTAGGAGCCGTAGGAAGTAAAATGGCTTCGGTACACCCATTATGCTCCTTGTTCAAATGCAGTTTTAGGCGCATGGAATGGGCAAGATTTTGAATAATGGTGTTTTTGGCATAAATTGGTGCGCATTTGCCAACAACGGGTGGTTACTTTTTCCTTGTGGATGGGAAACACTGACAAGAATTAATGAAAGCTTTCTTTTACGTTGCTGCTTTTAAAAGGGATGAAGCAACTCTACAGGGAGTGGTGAGATAAGACCAATGAATAGGCCTTCTAATGAGTTCCCGATGTGGCATTCATTACGTAACGCTAGTTGCATCCTTTCTTTATATTTTAACAGCTACTGGTTTATGACGCTAACCAAGCCACCAAAGCCATGCGTGACACGATCTGGCGTGAAAACAAAGATGACATCTTATGCATTCTGTGTTCTCTCCTGAGTGTTAGATAACTTAGATACTATACAGCTTGTTAGCACATGATAATAAATCGGTGAAGGCAATGAAACCATATCGTCTACACGTACATGTAGGTACTTTTGTATTGGAACAAGCCCGAACATTGCACAGCAAATGTTGCAGGTTGTTCTGACTTGTTCCAGGACTCCTGACCTTTTGAACAGCACATGACCTGAAACTGCACACTCATTGGCCAATAGGCCTACCTGAACACATCAGCACAAATGTTCTGAAATAGCTGCATGTTTCTATTTTGTCAACATTGTGCCAGAATGTTCTAGGTTGTTTCAAGATGTTTTAGACGACGCCCAGACATAGGTATTTTTGCACTGGCACATTATTGCCAACATTTGTCCTGTGATGTTCGTAAATGTTTTAGAACAAACATACCTCCGTGTAGCCGAGCCTGTACACATGCCAGAACATTAACCTTTCTCAACACAGGCAACGGCATCACGAACCTCTTGTTCGAGAACATACAGAAATAAATACCATTGATCATGCAGAAAAACGTATGGGAAAAAATATATAATTTACTACATAAGTACGTACAATGTACTGTCTGCATTTTTAGAAAAAGTACGAAATCGATTTGTTCGTTTCTTTTTTCGGCGATTCTGCGAATGCCAACACACAGATGGGCAGTCGCTTATGTTCACAGGCGACAGACATCCACGGTATACATGTATGGCTGGTGCCTTCCACAGTGTTTTTTTGATATGCATATAATTCAATACATAAAATAAATAAATATGAATAAAGAAAATATGAATTATAGATGTGCTTGGCTGTGTACCAATAGATAAAGATAAAGCTATACATAGCGTGCCATACCTCAGACGGCATGATGGCACTGTGAAGTACGGGGAGGTATTGATTGCGACGGAATCCTCCTCCGACGAGATTCTGGCTTCTGCACCGTTGTGTGCCTAACAGATGCCTTGAATGCCAAATTTCAAGTCATGGGCACAAGATTTTCTACACAAGTGGAATTCGCCTCCACCTGGAAGCTCACACGATGTTGCTAATTGAAGTAATTGCAAAACAAAGTGGTGAAAATAAACATCAAATGACTTGCAAGTAGGAGATAAAACGTTGTAAATGTGAACCCGAGATGAAGTCGTACTTACGGTCGTCAAAGCTAAACCACGCCATTCTTAGAGAAAGCACTTGCTCCCGAATAACGTCCAATATGTTATCAAGTACCGGTCTCTCTCGCTAGCTCCCCTCCAGTGCGCATAAATCACCCTCTCTCCAGATCACAGTGTCAAGGCCGACTGAAGCAGTTGCACCCTTGGCAACGAGAGTGAACGACTTGGTGATCAACAAACCCGGGTTCCAGGGGTTTATTCCAGTTCGTTGGCTGGAGAGCTGGTTGTAACCAGGGCAACTGCCTTGTTCGCTCCCGCTTGTGTGAATGAACGTTCAGTTCTCAGCGACATGTAGTATTCCTATATTGTTCCATTACAAATGATGAGACAATTGGCCTCTCACTTCAACCTGCGTTCCCGATTGTCAAAAGAAGAGCAATGGGAAAGCTTGCCGCATTGGTTTTTGGCTAGTAAAGTTGCTCTTTTTTCGCTCATATCTGCCAATTTGTAAGAGAAAATCTTTTCCAATACAGCTCCAATAAACGAAGTGGCAGTCGTTTCCTACAGAACAGACCACCATTAGGTTCTGATCAACAACAGAAAAGCAATTCAAAAGCATGCAGTATGGCTCTTCGCCGTGTAAGGTCGCTTTTAGCTTCAAATTAGCAATAAACAAAATACATGTACCCGGTAGCTTATTGGCCGTGATACACCCTACGGGTTCTTAATGCTCACTCCGTCACCGATGAGGAAGGGAACGAGGCTAAGAACTTATGACATTCTCAGGAATGCTTTGATACGTCAAGATTCTTCACGACGTCACTCAGGATTCATCCTGGAGTAATCACTGCAAGGGCGTAGGCTGGTCTGAGACTGGGGAGGTGCACATTTTTTTGTGAAAGTGAAACTCCTCCTGTAGCCTAGGCACAAAATTTCACAGTGTGGTGAAGAGTGACAAAGGCGGGTGTGCTCCGGAGGGCGGTCTGGGGGGGGGGCCTCCCCCAGAAAATGTTGGAATCTAGAATGCTCAGAGATGTGTTCAGTGCTATTCTTAGCCAAAATTTGCACGATTACAAGGTTGATTTTCTTCTGGTTGCCCAGAGCGGAACTCTCTTACTGCTGTGGGGAGGTGCACGTGCACCCAATGCACCCCCCGGCCTATACACGCCCCTGCACTGGCCCCCTCAGCGCTTGCCCCCTACGTCACTGCACAGCTGGCGTAAGGAACCATTTGATGCCCTCAACCCTCAGGTTGCTCAAGATTCATCACTTGTTGTTTGACCGAAATTCAAAAGCAACGCTACAGAAAACAGAACTAATGGGGTTCTCTCGTATCAATAATAGAAGCCATGTTGTTTGTGATTCTGCATCAAGATGAGCAATAAGCAGGCCGTCAACAGGTTCGTTTTACACAGGTGCAAATATCCGATGGGGGATCGTACGCCGAGGAAATACGCTGTTGTTTCAGCCAACATTCTAAGGAATCCCCCGGTTAATGTTTGTGGAAGTACCTGTCTTATTGGTAACGCCGCTAGAAGGATTGGCTCTGATGGAAGGAATGAACAAACATCTGTCGGATTGTTTATGAGTTGCTTGCTGGAATACTTTGGGTTAATGGTGTCAAAGAGGCTATTTGTTTTCAGAGGCGCCCTACATCATTGAACGAGGAAAGAGGAAATGTTGAACTGAGGTGTTCAAGGTTGCCTGGTATCTTTTGGATGGATAGAAAAGGAGAGAAAAGAGTGAGAGCGATATGAGGAGGGATGCAACAAGGCATAAACGATGTCCAATGCCCCGTCAGACCGAGAGGGGGCGGTGTGTGTGTTAAGCCCCCGTTACATATCCACCGGGCTCCGTACGATTTTCCCCACCCAGCGGCTTGCCTTGGATTTTAGAGACAGTCCGGCTCCATTACGATTTTCATTTTCATGTTCAATTTCATTTCTACGGTTTTCATTCCCCGGGGATCAGGGCCAATCTGTCTGTTTTTACTCGCCGTACGGGCCCCGGAGTGGATACGTGACGGGGGCTTTAATTACTGCTATTGAATAATGATTCAAGAGCTTGGTGCCAAACACGGCACCTATTGACAACATCGAGCGAATTCAGACCTATGGGACGCTAAAAAGGAGAAACCTCCCTCGAAAGAGAACCAGCTAAAACGAGATGATTAAAACATGTATGGCAGGAGAAAACCGGAAATCCCGGAGAAAACTTTGAATGATGTTTTCCGTTGCGCCACACTGACAACCCGCTTTATGTACCGATAGTATTTCCCTCCTACCGTTACGTCTTGCTCGCGTTTTTTCGATATTAGTTGATTTGTTCATTAGTAAGTTACAATCTAATTATTTCTTGTCCCATCCTCTCCGGTAGCAGACGCTGTTCAATACGTTATGAGCTATTCCCCTAACCGTCCAGCCATAATGCGCACTGGAAAATAATAATTTATGTTTTGATTAATAACACCGGTCAGGTTTTGTGTGGAGCTGAAGAAACATTGCATGTCCGGCGTAATAATGATATCGGACGGACAATAGATGCCATCAGAAGTGCGAGATATTAATAAAGGGCTAATTAGACGGTGATGTATTCAGCATTTTCAAACTTAATAAGCAGTAGTCATACACACCACCAGTAATGAAATACTGGGAGGCGACATGTGTAATAAAATGCGACGAAGTGTAATCAGTCCAGGTGAGGTGGGTAAGAAACACGACAGAGAAACCATGAAAGTGAAAAATTACGGCCTGATATGTTAGCAGTGGTTTACGCAGAGCGACCCCGAACGCCAACGTGGAAAAGCTTCGTGTGCAGAAGCCGCGCGGTGAGGAGAGACATAGAGCTTTTGCGCACCCGTTTGAAGGCTCCTTCACATTCGCGGCGCGATGCGGTGGTGTGGATGACAAAAATTTAATAAATCGCCCAACGTTGAAACCTAGTCAGTATGCAATCAAAACAGTTCTGACTTGCCCCAAAATATTGACAAATCAACGACTAACACATCGTCCATCTCTTAGCGCAAATTGTACCTCCTGGAATATTGCCAACACCCACGCAATAGACGATGCAGATAAAAGGGTCCGAAAAAAAACAGCGATCGCCCAAGGCTACAGCAGTTCAAAGCGAAATGATCGAGTGGACCGCCGTCAAGATGGATGATATTTTTTCCGAGAATACACAATACACCGTCGTACTGAGGAGCGACTTCACGGATAGGCTGGGAGCAGGCTATTGCCGAACTTCGTGCTCGCCGGCTCACGCAAAAAAGATTTATTTTTTGTATTTGTACATGTATTAGATTTTTCCGTCAGGGCCGAAGCCATAGCATTATTGGCCCTGCTGAGTACGGAAGAGGCCATCTCAAGCTACTCATGTTCCTCACTTGGATGGGGTCTTTACTTGCCCTGGCAAAGAAAAAAGGTACAAGGCACCACGCCATACTGTCCCTTGCGACGTGAAATAAGAATGAAATCCCATATGGCCCGGGCTGGATTCGAACCCGGGACCTGCCACTTCCGAGCGGACATGATAACCACTCGGCTATCTGGGCTCCTCCCAAGAGATCTCGAATGATACGTTGCTAAATTTGTACGGAGATTGCGACAAGGCGTCACAAAGCAGCCGAAGCATCATCCACGCTATCATAAATGACCAGATTCGGTAGATTCTGACCGGATGAGGACAGGAAACCATCGTGGGGATCAGAGTCACTCCCACGCGTCTCTAAGACGGATCGAAAAGGTGAGTTTGGCGGGCTTCTCGATATGATGTCTGGTGATTAGGGAAGTACAGCAAAGAATGTTGTCGACATGATGTCAGACATGAGCAATTACCATCAATGTAAGCGGATGACGCCGCAGCCCCCGACCAAGTTGCTTCACATTTCTGTTAAGTCGATAAAAAAAACAGATGGACGGGCAGTCGATAAAAAACAGACGGTGGACGAGAAGCAGCTTTCTTAATAGATTGTGGAAGCAGTGGGTGATGACTGGATTTGTCGCAGAAATGGACAGGAACGGAACGTACTTTACAAGAAACGAAATCTGGAGCGAGCAGGGTTGTAGCTACATGTAGCACTTTGGTCCTGGGGAGGAAGTGGGTATAACACTTTTTACCAACCTGCGACCCTTTTTGCCATTTTCGGCCACAATCTGCATGAAAAACACGTTTTTCGGTGACGTCGGGGGAGGGTCACTTTTTCGCGTTCTTCTGGAGAGTACCCACCCATTTTTTGTGAACCCGTGTTAGGAGGGAAATGCCTGCTATACTTGAAGAAGATGGGGACATCAACATATTTTAGTTTTCACTGAAGTTGCAACATCGTGACGGCCTGTAGAATCTAGTAGGACCTTTTCCCCGTCAGCAATGAGGAAGTTAAACCAAAACTGGCTTGGAGAAAGAGACCGCATTCGAGAATTCGTTCCAACGTTGATAAAAAAAAGCACAGCACTAAAGGGCCTTTGATATTATAACAGATAACAATGGAGGAAAACAAAACAGTTCTGCAAAAAAACATGTTGCAATCTACAGCTAGTTCAAAGCAACGTTGACTCGAAAATCTCGTAAGCTTATCAGAATGAACATGAGACTGAAAGCACACGCCAGCATCGCTTGCCCTTATCAAAGCAATTTCCGATTACAGGCTTCAAAGGGCGGGGAGAAAATTCTCATTGTTACAGCACTTAGGAGGAACAGCTGAATTAATCGAATGTTATTTCAGGAGCTCTTACAGCAATTACAATAGCAGGCAGTGGTTATCGCTCGTGTAGTAGCCTACAACAGTCTACACTCCACTTTCCCAAATTGTTTTTAGGGGAAAGTAATTGATAGTCTTGCTGCTCTGACCTGCAATTTTTCCCAGTCTGCCAACTATTGTACGTACATGTACGCCACAAAAACAACCCAAGTCAAACAATAATATTTGTCCATCAAGGGAACAAACCCTCCGTTTTCGTTCGGAGGGTCTTCGGACATATTCGGGGAAGACCTGGAAAACTGGTTCGACGGTAGAAACGGCAATGGAAAAATTCCCAGCAATTTGATAAGAACCATAAGACCTTCGCTTTGCATGCAAGACAAGGGTTATGAACCTTAGTTTGCAAGTAAGAAATTACATGCAATTCGCTTTTTTTTCATTCGCCGACAACTCGACGGCAGAATGGCTCAATTCTGATTCGCCTCCATCAATCGGTTCTGGCAATGTTAATTAAGAAGCTAATCTGAAGGGATTTCAAACTGACGTGCTAGATCACTTTCCACGCATCGTCCCCGTCTCCATTTTTCTAAATTAGCTGGATGGCGTAAAACAGGGGTTCGAAGTTATCAATACCAGAGAGTCTCGCCACATGGACAGGTCGTTTATCAGGTTGCCGATACATATTGTTAATGGTGTTAAAACGCTTTAAGAAACAACACTCACGAACAAAGAGGACATTCCGACAAACGAGGTCTCGAGAATAATGTATTGTTAACCTAAGTTGCCAATGTATTGTTAATGGTGTTAAAACGCTTACACGAACGAGCAATCACACAATCTGACAAAGGAGGCCTCGAGAATATGAATTGTTTACATAAGTAAGTTGCCAATGTATTGTTAATGGTGTTAAAACACTTCAAGAAACGATACTTATGCCCAATCACACAATCTGACAAACGAATACTGGTGAATGTATTGTTATGGTTTCCGATCATCAAGATCGGAAACCATATAGTAGTTGGTCGTGGTGTCTGTCTGTCTGTCTGTCTGTCTGTCCGTCTGTCTGTCTGTCTGTCTGTGTATCTGTCTGTCTGTCTGTCTGTCCGTCTGTCTGTGTGTCTGTCCGCCCTGTAACTCGGCTACTGCAACAGCTACAGCCGTGAAAGTAACTCACCCCAGGTAACTTGATCCTGGCTACACGATGAGCTCATTGTTACATGTCTCAGACATGTGGGTCATAGTGATATTGATATATCAAATGTTGATATTTTGCCCATCCCTTTCTGTTAAAGCGCTGGTAACTTGGTTCCTAGACCAGTAACAGTTCTGTTAAGTTCCATCCACATGTTCATGGATCGGGGCAACTTACTGGGATCATCAACTTTCATCTCCAGGGTCAGTATCACATTGATATTGATATATCAAATTTGATATTTTGAGATATCTTAGGATCTCGTCCAGATAGCGACTGCAACTTTGCCTTACCCCATCATAGTCACTCACGGATGTTATTGCTACTAATATTGTCCACCTGGAGTTTGCAGGTCACATGATATTTAGTGATATCATGGTGATATTCGATATGTAAATTTGATATTCTGAAATAACTCGACAACTGGTGTAGGAGGAAGCCTAAAACCCTTACCTCTAAGGGGTTATCACTTATGCTCTTTCAGATTATGCAATGACCTTGAGTGTTTGAGGTCAAGGTCAAGGTCAAATTCAAACTGAACTAGTAGGCCTATGGCCGTCTCAAGAACTGACAGAAGACCAGTGAGCATCATGGATCCAAGTCATATACCTCGATTATCCAGGATCCTTCTTTCATTTACGCAATGACATTGGAGGTCAGAGGTCAAGGTCACGGTTAAAATATAGCTGTAATATTGGAATAGTCGATAATGTTGACAGAGAACTTGCTAGTGACCTGAAACCAAGCACTGTTGCGGATAATCTTTCAATTTTTTCAATGACCATGAAGGTGGGATGTCAAGGTCAAGCTTAAACAGCCCCGATACAGAAACATGTTCATGATGATAACTACAGTCTAGAGGTCTACCTGGTACTATGGACCAACATACTTAGGTCACTAAGGATGCTCCTCCTGATTATGCAATGACCTCCTGAAGGTCAGAGGTCACGGTCAATATAAAATAACTCAGTTACCAGAACTGGTTCATATCTTCAACAATTAGCGAGCAGCTATATCCCTGTTACACATTATACATGTTCCTGCATCTACAGTAAACACCGGAAACCATTGACATCGCTCCGATGTCCCTCTCTTGTTTACAAGGTTTCCGATGTACTACTGATGGTGTTAAAATATAAATACATGTACGCTTCGAGAACGTGGCGCAGCTTCGCATCGCGTGACGGAGTGTATTATGAAGTTCTCCGAAAAAAACCAATGACGAAAGCATGGGTGAAAGACACCACATTGCTGGGATCGTACATGGCGTTAAAGATGCTGTTGGCACTTTTAAAATGTGACCCTCCACAGCAAAACCAGTCGCATGTCGCCCAGAAGGTGAGCCGCAACGAACTAAGATGACACCACCAGAAGAAAATGTGGAAGAAACAGATTATTTCAGATTTTATCACAGACAGGCAATATTGAAAGTGACAAACATTTGGTCTCAACTTGCCAAGCTAAGAGCGACATGCGACTGGTTTTGCTGTAGAGGGTCACAAATGGAAAATTTCTTTAACATTTTTTTTCTTCAAAAAAGGGTTACCGATAGAAAATAGAAGCGATAGGATTTACATGTACATGTATATGCCATAGTCCTTCTTCATTCACCTGGTCCAAGAAACGAGCGACTGAAAAGCTAGGCTTTTTTATTTACTTTTTGATTTTCTTACTCACCAGTTAAGAGTGGTAGCCCTCTAACTTGCGGGCTCCTGCAGCAATACATCGTCTCATTCGTGACAGAACTGCATGTTCTGTTGAGAATCTACTGAACTACTGTCTACGTGCACAATGGTAACCATGCTGTCACTAAATTGTTGCGCAATATTAGGTCAAGTGTGCAACACCTCATCCTCGCAATTATGACAACACGACGTGTTTACTTGTCGATCACCAAAAGGAGCTGGCCTGGCCTGGTGAAAAACGTGGTATCTTATTTGAGTTGGTCGTCATGGGAGAATGGCTGGCTCCTTTTTAATCGGGATTTCATCACACAAATCCTACCACTACTAGTTTTCATTTCAAGCTAGTTTATCTGCAGTGGTATCTGCATTGAGGGATGGTGAGCTGCTGGATGGGTCATGTAGGATTTGAAAGCATGAAGACAAAAGAAATGGCAATGTGGGCAAATTACGTCAGTAAAGTGGCCCACACACGTGCAATATCATTGCACAATATGAGGATCAAAATGGGCAATATTATTGCCAATTGTTCTTCTGCCCATCATGCCAGAAGCAAATGAACCCATTTGGGCCCCATATTGTGCAATAATATTGGATGGTGTATGGACCGCTTAATGGAAAACAATCAATGAGAGAAAATAAAAGGGTGTCTTATCTTTCTTGCTCCAATGAACCATGAATCAGGGATATCGGGAAACAGAATCTTATCAGGCAAGCACAGACCGACGTGTCTGAATACGAAATTCATCTTTTGAAAAATATGGAACAAGAGAGCAAAAGGAGTGGCATAGCCTAAGCCCTATTGACGAGAATTTGGTCGATTCCTGACACAAGGCAGGAGAGAACCAGAACTTTTGAAGACGAGGAGAGATTGCCCTCTCCAGGTGCTGCTTTTGCAATTTGCCACACGGTTTCAATAATGCAGTGCATTCATGCACATACATGTGCAGCACTTTTTCACTCTTACCGCGTCGTTTCCACATGTATCCGTTCATCCACGCTTACAGTAGGCCTACATGTATTAACAGGTCAAGAGCCGACATGCATGGCCATGCTGTCCAAAGGCCTGTGGAAACCGAGTAGCAAGATCGATAACCCGCTTTGGTGGAAATGGCTCTAAATAGAACAAAGGGCATGAAGGGTAGGCGGGTCTCCCTCTTGCCATTTTGACGACTGCATGGTAAATCCCAAACCACGTTTGGTGTAAACGCACCCGTTCGTGGAAGTAGAATCTACTCTGAAAGAAAGAAGCCAAGGTTGTTGATGTTAAGGCATTCTTACCTTCCATAACGTTATATCCACATTCTCTTGTTGCCAGCATCTCTAAGAAATATTCAGCAACAACTGTTCCAATGCTTGAACGATTAGCTATTAATGGAAAGCACCTTTCTTCTTCAATTTATAGCCAGATACACGAAAAGCATCCGCTGAGGAAAATACGGTGTGCATACTAACCATGCCAATACAACGTCAATTCTCAACTAACCAAGTCATTGATTTTTCGATATCCCTCCAGCTATCTGTACTCTGGTGACCGAAGGAGGTGTGCACGCACTTAACGAAGAAGGCGAAGCAAACCCAATGGTCTAGGTCTTGAATTGCTTCTTGGTTCGCGCTTAAAGATAATATATCACGACTTCATTGTTTTCATTCAATGTTTGTAAACATGGATGTTTACATGATGTTATTTTGGACTTTATGGACATGCCGACCCACCAAAATGAATACTTTTGGAATCAACAGAATTTCTAGAGAGGCATGCCACCAACAAATTACTCGTAAGACAAAGAAAGCCTGGACATAAACAAACAAAATGTAAATAAACAATGAATTTCGTGGCCCGCGAAAATACCCGTGATATATTATCTTTAATTTATCGCGAGTTGTTGTTGTCGACAATGTTGGACACGTCTCGGAACAAGTACCAGCTTGTTCAGTTTTCTCAAGTCCTCTGCTTAATCAATTCCGACTGGCCTGTTCTCGAACTTGTTCTGAGTGGTGTGGATCAGGCCGACCACTGGGCTTGTGGAATTCTCCACTGCTTTGGTAGGGATTGGTGGGTGATGGTGGGAACGTTGAATAGCCCCCCCCCCCTCCCCAGATGTTGCTGAATTTTCCACAGAATTACGCCTGAACAAATATCAAGTTGTAGAGACTGAAGAAGAACTGCTGTCACGCAGTACACAGCCGTCTTCACCTGCGTCTTCCCATACCATTGCTTAAGAGTTAGACGCCGAAGTTGTAAACACTCGCTCACTGGTTCTCTATCCACGGACGCCTGCGGTGCTGCCACCTATTGTCGGTGATATGTACTGACGTGAATATCGTCAGTGAGTTGCATCGGACCGGGAACCAGTCTAACGATCACGGGTGCTGCCACCTGCACGAAGGAATAAAACTAGTTTGCCGACCATATTTGTAAACAAACCAGCTTGTTTACAACTTAGGCGTCTAACTCCTTTAAGGCCACACGACAACTGCTTTTTGTCGGATATAAGAAAGTTCCTTGAGGGAATATAATGGGAATGATTTGCGTGCCCTGGGGCTAAGCTACGAGTATGTCTGATGCATTTTGTACGGAGCCATTAGTGATGAATCAACTGTGAATGGCTAATCAATGACCCGTCAAATCAACATGTTTCCGAAAGCGGTTTTGCCAAGCAAGAAAAACGATAACCGATACCACTGTGGAAGTCTGTACCATGAGCACGTTTTTCAAACACGGTTTCTTGAAGACACCGGCAATTCATAGGTGTGTGACCGCAAAAAACCCGGGGATTTTATGTAGTGTAACCACGGCTTGTATTGCAAATCCCGCCATCAGGCCAAGTTTAAGGCGACCTCTGGGCTTGTGGGATTGTCAACTACTTTGGTAGGGATTGGTGGGTGATGGCGGGGACGTTGAGGAGCTAACCCCCACGAGTTCCACGGTCAAACTTCACGGATGTTTGGATCGTGCGGAAGGCACCCGCATGTTGGATGCAATCACAGTTCTGGTATGGTAACGAGAGAGCACAGAAGCCCTCATCATATTCTCGGCGAATGAATCTTGATTGTTACATAACATCAAAAGTTCATGAGCTCTTTTGTCAAATTTGATGGCATGATTATGACCAGCATGGTGCACCACCAGATATGAAAATCATCGAAAATCACATCCAAATTAGAGCATTACGTGATGAATATTATGATTGTAAATGTTGATAATGTCGACTCGCAAACACCAATTACCCCGAAAGTTCATGAACCCAGTAAAGCAAAGTAGTGGTCTTGGCCATTCACTTCAGCGCTTCAACCCGACCAGAGAGGTAGATAGAGCAATGGATGCAAGGTTGATACTTGTGGTTTTTGTCCTCGTCGCTGTGACAGTAGCTGGGGTAAGTTGATGATCAAGATCACAGACGCATGTTCCTTTACAAGAAAGACCATTCAAATCAGTGCAAAATGATGTGACGTCCTCGAGTTTATAAATTTGTTCTCTGGGTGACCCCAGCGAGCAAAGAGACGCCAAAAAGACGTAATGCATGACGTTGCAAACACGTCTTTTCTTGACGTCTTCACGACTCCTATAGACGTCTGGAAATGAGCAGTCTATCACCTGTTTACCAACTGTTTTCTACAAGTTTTCAACCAAGTGTACACTAACTTCCCGGCGTCTTTTGGAACAAGATGTTATGGATATTACACATGTTTTTACAAGGTCTGAGGGGACCATCCTCCACAGCCTGGGTTTTCACTTCGCTCCTTTTCTACCACCGAGTGGTTGAAGAGGAGGTTTAGGAGCGAGAGACTCCTGTCGATCGAAAAAAAGCCGAGCTTCCCCAAGTGCGGTGCAAGTAATCGAACACGCTAAGTATATTGGAGTCGGGGATTCCATTCAAATAAACTTTATGATATGTGTCCTGCAATGAAGCATCATTTTCGGAAATTTTGACACTCACAAAAATAATGAGCGAGGTTTACTGTACAAATTTACGTTGTTACCATGTTAGTATAGGAGGGAGCAACATTCATAGTCTTTACACGCCATATTTTTGTATTCTACAATTAGTTATAAAGATTAATATTAGCAGTACTTGACGTCTTTTCCACGTGATTTCGACGTCTTTTATGGAAAACACTTTCTGATATTTTAACAGGTTGACATCGACTTTCTGGATTGTTAAATATGTACATGTAATTTCACTATCATCTTTAAAATGAATTATTTTTTGATAGAAACTAAGAGTGGTTAACAGAAGACGTCACTTCCACGTTTTTCTGTGATGGTTTTGAGACGTCGAAGAGATGTCAAGAAATGACGTAATTTTCCCGTGATCTGACGTGTGATGAGTCTGGCGAGATTTCAAGATAGGTTTCAAATGATCAATTACAACTTTCGTTACCGCCAGGTGGCGAGTGTCCAGCTCAAAGCATCGGAATCTGATTGGCCAAAGGCGGATTTGACGTCATCAAACATGGCTGCGCCCATGAAACACATGATGAACGAACAAGGAACGAAAGAGTCTGAGGGAAATTTTACCTTTTTTAACACGTTTTATCGTGGTTTTCGCCCAGTGATATATAGAAGCCGATCGAACCTGGTCGTTTGAGGTGGACCGCCGATGATGAAAGTGGAATTATTTTGTATAAAGATCAATTCACCGTCTGGCTGAACTTTAGAATCCCTGGTCGGAAGTGACCTAATCCATGGCACAAAATGTAAGTCCTATTGTACAATCGGCATATTCCGTCAATCGATGAGCGGGGATAGACGTTCCTACCGTGTTAAAAAAGGTAAATTTTCCCCTCAGACTGTTTCGTTCTTCATGCGTTTCCTGGGCGCAGCCATGTTTGATGAAGTCAAATCTGCCTTCGACCAATCAGATTCGGATGCTCAGATCTGGACACTCGCCACCTAGCGATAACGAGATTTGTAGTCTCCTCTACCAGACTCTCGCCTGTGTAACAAGAGCGAGAGGATGGTGACCCGAGACTACATCAAAACCTGCCTGTTCATTAATAATTGCTCTACGATCAAATGTGTTTTTTCAAGGCATACCGTGATTCCTGTTCCGAGGAGAAAAAGCTCGGGACTATTCTCAATATAACCAGTACCCCAGCAGTTGCCAAGCAAGGAGAACCAGTAGATTTCACCTTGAGGCTCAAAACGACCTTGAAGCCCTTCACTGCGTGGACTGTTACCGAACGTACGACAGATATCCGGAATACTTACGTTGTGACGGAAAAAAGTAAGTTTAACCATGCCCAGAAAGACTGCTGTATTTTCGAAAAACTCCTATTGAGGTCATTGGCTGTTATGATTGGTGGAGATATTCGGTGGTTTGGGTTCCCAAAGGTTCCCAAACTGTTTTATACGATGACTGGAAATCCAAGACAGGAAATGTCATGACGAAATCATGCTCGAGTTGTCTCAAACAGAAGACAGGTGGGCGACCTCCCCGAGTGTTACATCCGTACCTGCGTATTATCAACATGTTTCTTTTTCTTTTCAGCGAAGGGAAGTATCCGAGCAGCTTCAAAAAAGGAAGGATCGCTCTTCAGCAACTCCAAAACGTATACCTACACCCTCCATGTGGATGCATATGAGGAAGACTACGACTACACTTTATCCCTTCATCTAGCTCATGAATGCAATGCGATAATGTTCAATCTTAATACTATCAACCACTGGGAGAACGTGACCAATTTTGACCTTCCAACTGCCTTGGCTGTACCAAGGTCGGTGATCGACATGCGAGAGAGGAATGAGGGCTCGATCGCCGTTGGAATCAAGACTGATCCGGCTGTTATGACCATTGAATATCCTTATTCCAACTTTGATAATGAGAGGCGTGGCGATACCGTGTATCCTTTGAACGGTCTAGGAGGCTCGCGGGATCCAATCGAGATGGGCTGGCTTCCTGAAGGAGCAAGGCCGGGTGAAAGAGTGCGGTGGCGTCCGAGCAGATATAACATCAAGGGAAATGTCACGCTCCAGAAAAAAACAAGGAACTTGGGAAATATTAAGTCAATGACTTTACAAAACTCTTGTCGTCTTGGAATGGGAAAAAATTACATTAACGTCCGCACTTTTAGCAACATCCTCCTCGATACAACTACTAAGCCAGCCGTTGGGTTGTTCAACTATCAGCACAACGAGAACATGTTGAACTCGAGTGGGTTGTACTTTGACAGAGACGGCACAAGGGTGATTCCCTACGTCAACAACCCAAACATCACGCTTCCTAGAGTGATCGAATGCTACGCTATGGCTGGTTTACAGAGGCCATACATCGCCGCAGCTAGAATAATACGGCGCGATGGAGGGTCAATCGAGGTCGTAGAGCGACTCAAGGGTTTGTACGATTCCCAAGGTGACTTCGCGCTCGTCTACCAAGCCTATGAAATCCCCACCCCAGCATCGGGCCAGACAGCAGAATATGTGTGCAGTGCGGGAGCTGGTAACGAAGTGACCAATTTATTCTTCAACGTAGAAACCATAGAGGCTGTAACAGTGTCTTCACTCAATGAGACAACGGTGCCACTGACAGCGGCAACCTTCAATGAAGTAAGTATTCCAAACCCGGCCTTTCCCGTAATTGTGACCCTCCGAGCCCAGGGGCTCCGAAACGATCTCCTGCTTAGTATAGCCTAGGAGGCCAATAGCTTACTGACAGCAATTCCAATCCTTAAGTTATCGTCGGAACTTTTAACCCCTTTTGAGAAGAGGTTTGTAAAGATCCCTTTAGGAAAGTTCTACGTCCCCCATTTCCTCTCCTGCTTCTAGTAGGGAGCGGTAGGGACAGTAAACAGATAGCCCAGTTAAAGTTAAAGTTAAAGTTTGGGTTTATAGTCTGATATCAACTACGGTAGAGGTTCTCATCCGACTTTACACCAGGAGGCCAATAGCTTACTAACACCAATTCCAATCCTTAACTTACAATGTATCGTCGGAACTCCCAGTCCCTTTTAAGCAGGGGTTTGTAAAGATCCCAATAGGAAGGTTCCAAATCCTCCCATTATCTTTCAGAGTGTCCGCTTCAGCTGTCGTGCCAAGGGCTTCCCGACCCCAACAATCAAATTCTACAAATACGATGAGTACAGCATGTACGAAGACCCTATTTACATTGGTAGGGGCTTGGGGGTGGAAGACCTGCCGGATGAGATTCAGGGTTTTGTAAAGATCCCTTTAGGAAAGTTCTACGTCCCCCATTTCCTCTCCTGCTTCTAGTAGGGAGCGGTAGGGACAGTAAACAGATAGCCCAGGAGGCCAATAGCTTACTAACACCAATTCCAATCCTTAACTTATCGTCGGAACTTCCAGTCCCTTTTAAGCAGGGGCTTGTAAAGATCCCAATAGGAAGGTTCCAAATCATCCCATTTCCTTTCAGAGTGTCCGCTTCAGCTGTCGTGCCAAAGGCTTCCCGACCCCAACAATCAAGTTCTACAAATACGACGAGTACAACATGTACGAAGACCCTATTTACATTGGTAGGGGCTTGGGGGTGGAAGACCTGCCGGATGAGATTCAGGGTGGTAGATTCCGAACTGAGGCTTCAGGTGATACAACTACTTTGACCATCAGCCCCGGCCCTTCTCCTTACCCTTACGACAAGAAGTTTAGGATTGCTTGCGTGGCTCTGAACGAGTACATGGGGGATGTCGCGTACATTGACTTTATACCACCTGAGGAGCGCGACTAGGAGGAGGCGGCGTATCTGATAACTGGACTTGTATTTAACATCAATTAAGTGGTCTACTACAGACTAATAATGAGAACCAAAGGTGTCGAAAAGTAAACGAAATAATCGAATGCTAACCCTCTCTATTTGGAAAATATAACCTGTGCATGGTCAACAAAATTCGTTGTTTTTTTTTACAAAGCAAGGAAACATAACGCAGTAGGCTATTTCACTATGATTCCTGCTTCACTACCTCCAGGGTTCTTTCCTCCAAAAAGCAAACTACTGGCGGATCCCGCCCCTCAACGATCGGAGAGGAGCATCATCTTGTAACACTGTGGCGTCATTATTTGACACTGCGTAATCTTGAGAAATAAGGATACGGGTATTCCCCCGAATAGACAGTTTATAACGTTTTTTTTGCAAATGACGTCAAAAATAGCGATAGCGTCTTTAATAGTGTTATCGAAAGTCCGAAAGCGAACTCGTTCAGAATAGCCTCGTCATAGTACAGACTTCTACAGTGTATCGGTTATCGTTTTTCTTGCTTGGCAAAACTACACCCTTTGAGCACGACGACGAACGTGTTTGCCAGCCCTACCTTTTCGACTGCCGCGGTCGCACTTTCTTGCCAAACAGGCCTTTCTTGGACAGAAACACTGATGACTATGTACAAAGGATAGGTTTTGCCGGCAAGAACAGTCCATTGATCACCTTTGTATAACCTACGACACACCACCGCCGCCTGGTTGCCCGGATGCCGATTCAAGCCAAGCGTGATGGAATCTCCAGGGTTCTTTCCTCCAAAAAGCAAACTACTGGCGGATCCCGCCCCTCAACGATCGGAGAGGAGCATCATCTTGTAACACTGTGGCGTCTTTATTTGACACTGCGTAATCTTGAGAAATAACGATACGGGTATTCCCCCGAATAGACAGTTTAGGCTTATAACGTTTTTTTTTGCAAATGACGTCAAAAATAGCGATAGCTTTTTTTAATAGTGTTATCGAAAGCTATGTTTCCGAAAGCGAACTCGTTCAGAATAACGTAGTCATGGTACAGACTTCTACAGTGTATCGGTTATCGTTTTTCTTGCTTGGCAAAACTACACCCTTTGAGCACGACGACGAACGTGTTTGCCAGCCCTACCTTTTCGACCGGCGCGGTCGCACTTTCTTGCCAAACAGGCCTTTCTTGGACAGAAACACTGATGACTATGTACAAAGGATAGGTTTTGCCGGAAAGAACAGTCCATTGATCACCTTTGTATAACCTACGACACACTACACCGCCGCCTGGTTGCCCGGATGCCGATTCAAGCCAGGCTCCCCCCCCCCCCCGGAACCATGGAGAGGTGTACACCACTCCATGGTTCGGGTGTCGACATCCCATCGTTCTATACCAAACCACTGTTATGTGATGATTCCATCACGCCTGATTTCTATTTCATAAACCACTGTTATCGACGTAACAATTAATCCACACATAGGCCTACTCATATCTCAAGCCGCCCAGAGGCCTGAACCAACAATGACTGGCTCCGGTTCCTCTGGGTTTGTCAGTAAATTGTAACTCCATCGTTTACACGAGTTCCAGGGTCCACAGAAACATTTGGATTGTGCGAAAGGCTCGTATGCACCAGCATGTTTGGATGCAATCACAATTCTGGTAACGAGACATCACCGAAGCCCTCATCATATTCTCGGCGAACGAATCTTCATTGTTACATAACACCACACGTTTATGAGCTAATTTCCAAACTTGATGGCAGGATTATGACCAGCATGATGCAGCACCAGATATGAAAATCATCGAAAACCACGTCGAAATTAGAGCAATAATTGCTGAAAATGATAATTGTGAATGTTGATGTCGACTCACAGCGGCAACAACTAATTGCCCCAAAAGTTCATGACATTTCACTTCAGCGCTTGAACCCGACCAGAGAGGTATAGAGCCATGGATGCAAGGTTGATGCTTGTGGTTTTTGTCCTCGTCGCTGTGACTGTAGCTGGGGTAAGTTGATGATCAAGATCACAGATGCATGTTCCTTTTCAAGAAAGACCACTCAAATAAGGGCCGTTTAGACGACAGGCAAAAATCCACACGCGAGCCGATCGAATCCGATAGTGGTTCAAATCTCGTGCGTGTGAGGCCGGTGTAACGTTTTTGAGCGTTCACCAGAGAGGTAGATAGAGCCATGGATGCAAGATTGAGGCTGGTGTTTTTTGTCCTCGTCGCTGTGACAGTAGCTGGGGTAAGTTTTTCGCGACTGACGCGGAAAGGATGCCGAAATGGCATAATTTGCTTCCGCAACCCTTCCTAATCTTGTCGGCGCTCTAGTGGACGCCACCCATGACGACAGGCAAAAATCCACACGCGAGCCGATCGAATCCGATAGTGGTTCAAATCTCGTGCGTGTGAGGCCGGTGTAACGTTTTTGAGCGTTCACCAGAGAGGTAGATAGAGCCATGGATGCAAGATTGAGGCTGGTGTTTTTTGTCCTCGTCGCTGTGACAGTAGCTGGGGTAAGTTGATGATCAAGATCACAGATGCATGTTCCTTTACAAGAAAGTCCATAGTGTGGCCGTTAGTGCCAAATGATGTGAAGTCCTCCAGCTTATATATTTTTTTCTCTGGGTGACTGAGCACCATCATTTCAGACCTATTGTAGGTACATTTACCCCGAACGTTTTTTGCGGAGGGAGCACAGTCAAGGACGCAATCATCATTCAAATACAATAGGCGACATCTAAACCTGCCCGTTCATAACTTGCTCTACGATCAAATGTGTTTTTTCATAAGGCATACCGTGATTCCTGTTCCGAGGAGAAAAAGCTCGGGACCATTCTCGATATAACCAGTACCCCAGCGGTTGCCAAGCAAGGAGAACCTGTAGATTTCACCTTGAGGCTCAAAACGACCCTGAAGCCCTTCGCTGCGTGGACTGTCAGCCAACGTACGAGATATGTCCGGAATACCTACGTTGTGACGGAAAAAAGTAGGTTTAACCATGCCCAGACTGCTTTTTCGAAAAATAGCCACGCTGTTGTAGACTGGTTCCCGTCTTTGCCGCTTCACCCGCTGGCGCTCCTGTTCCGCTATACAAAGACAGGTCCGGGGTGCCATCTTGGATGCACGAATGACGTAGTTCTAGGTTATTTATAGAACATCAACAAGGAAACCCCCTACATGTTAAACATCGCGCCCAAACTAAAAATCTCAACTGTCATGGAAAATTCGGTAAAGCTTTGCAGTTCTCGATAAAATAGAGATTGCTTTGGCGCCGGAATCAATTCAGCAGCAGCAAGGGGTACGCATAGGGCCTATTGAGGCTCTGAAGAAGGCATCGAGGAAGTAGTCGTGTGTGCATGCTATTGTTGAGGAGAAAGTGACCCACTCACCTCGTAATCTACAGCCCAAAGACAGCCTCCTGTTATCCCAGTGTCTTATCTCCGCAGGGTCAGTCCAAACACACATGCTACATGCATACCGGTACTATCCTGGGGCTTATACACTGACGACGCCAGACGACGACGACGACGCCAGACAGACAGACGCCAGCGTGATGACAATACCCCGAAGACCCTGATGGGCCTCGGGGTGAAAACTCCTGAATTGAGGTTATTGGGTGTGATGATTGGTAGAGATGTACGGTGGTTTGGGTTCCCAAACTGTTTTATGCGATAACCGGTAAACCAAGACTGGAAATGTCATGGCGAAATCATAAGCCGAGTTGTCTCAAACAGAAGACGGGTGGGTGACACTCCCCGAGTGTCACTTCCGTAAGGATATACCTACGTATTATCAACATGTCAGGTCTTTTTTCTTTTCAGCGAAGGGAAGTATCCGAGCGTCTTCTAGAAAGGAAGGATCCGTCTCAAACAGCTCCAAAACATACACCTACACCCTCCATGTGGATGCATATGAGAAATACTACGGCTACGCTTTATCCTTCCATCTAACTCATGAATGCAATACGATAATGTTCTATCTTAAAATCAACCGCTGGAAGGACGTGACCAATTTTGACCTTCCAACTGCCTTGGCTGTACCAAGGTCGGTGATCGACATGCGGGAGAGGAATGAGGGCTCGATTGCCGTTGGAATCAAGACTGATCCGGCTGTTATGACCATTGAACGTCCCTATTACTTCTTTGGTGATGAGAGGCGTGGCGATTCCGTGTATCCTCTCAACGGTCTAGAAGACTCGTATCCGATCGAGTCGGACTGGCTTCCTGAAGGAGCAAGGCCGGGGGAAAGAGAGCAGTGGCGTCCGAGCAGAGATAACATCAGGGGAAAAATCACGCTCCAGAAAAAACCAAAGAAAATGGGAAATATCAAGTCAATGACATTACGAACCTCGTGTCGTCTTAGAATTATACAAAATTACATTAACGTCCGCACTTTAAGCAGCATCCTACTCGATACAACTACTAAGCCAGCCGTTGGGTTGTTCAACTACCAGCACAACGCGAACGTGTTGAACTCGAGTGGTTTGTACTTTGATAGCAACGGCACAATCGTGATTCCCTTCCTCAAAAATCCAAAAACCACGCTTCCAAGAGTGATCGAATGCTACGCTATGGCTGGTTTACAGAGGCCATTCATCGCCGCAGCCAGAATAACGCGGCGCAAAAACGGTTCAATCGAGGTCGTAGAGCAACTCAAGGGTTTGTACGATTCCCAAGGTGAATCTGCGGTCGCCTACCAAGCCTATGAAATCCCCACCCCAGCCCTGGCCCAGACAGTAGAATATGTGTGCAGTGCGGGAGCTGGTAACGAAGTGACCAATTTATTCTTCAACGTAGAAACCATAGAAGCTGTAACAGTGTCTTCGCTCAATGAGACAACCGTGCCACTGACAGCGGCAACCTTCAATGAAGTAGGTATTTCCAATCCTTGTCATTCGCCGTGCCCAGTAGTTCCGAAACCATCTTCTCCACTCTGTAGGGAGCGGTAGGGGGCATAAACAGTTTGGTTAGGAGGCAAAGAGCTTAAGAGTAGGCCTACTTGCGGCAATGCCAACCCTTATCGACAGAATACTACCAGCCTCTTCTGAGGAGAGGGTTGTAGAGGTCCTCTTTTCGGAAGACTCTAACCTCTTCATTCCATTTCAGAGTGTCCGCTTCAGCTGCCGTGCCAAGGGCTTCCCGACCCCAACAATCAAGTTCTACAAATACGATGCGTACACCATGTACGCTGACCGTATTAACATTTGGAGGGGCTTTCGGGAGGAAGACTTGCCGGATGAGATTCAGGGTGGAAGATTCACAACTACGGCTTCAGGTGGTGTGAGTACTTTGACCATCAGCCCTGGCCCTTCTCCTTACCCTTACGACAAGAAGTTTAGGATTGCTTGCGTGGCTCTGAACGATTACACTGGAGATGCTGCGCACATTGACTTCAAACCTGAAGAGCGTGACTGAGGATGGCAGGAGGATGCGGCAGCATACCAGATGGATTTACATAGGTACACCCTTAGTCAAAAGTAAATAGACAGCTACTAAATTCAATATTTCGTAATATAGCAGCGAGGCACAATTTTTCTTTTTATTTCCATTGTGGCTTTCGGGAGGAAGACTTGCCGGATGAGATTCAGGGTGGAAGATTCACAACTACGGCTTCAGGTGGTGTGAGTACTTTGACCATCAGCCCCGGCCCTTCTCCTTACCCTTACGACAAGAAGTTTAGGATTGCTTGCGTGGCTCTGAACGATTACACGGGAGATGCTGCGTACATTGACTTCAAACCAGAGGAGCGTGACTGAGGATAGCAGGAGGATGCGGCGGCATACCAGATGGATTTACATAGGTACATGTGTTACGGACCAAGGTGAAGAATCTTAAGTGAGCGGAAAATACGGAGAGAGGAAAAAAGAACAATCAACTTGAAAGTTGCAAGAGTGCAAACACTCTCATGGAAAATATAACCTGTGATTAACCAAAAAATCGTTTTTTCTTTTCTTACAAAGCTAAAAAAGGTACATAATGCAGTACTTCACAATGGTGCTTGTTTCATGACCAGCTCCATCGTGGTATAGTTCTAACTCGTTGCCAGAAAATCCGCTACACCTCTATCGTGCTCGAGTTCTTGCCCTCTGTCAAAAATGGAAACTATATATGGCGGAGCCTGCTGCAGTGGAGACTGGCCTTCGAAGGTCCGTTTCCACCGATGCGCTTCCTGCGGCCATTTGCAATGAGCGGTGGGGTTTTCATGAGGCTTTGGGATAATATGTAGAGAAAATATTTTGCTAGATCATCGGAGGACTCTCCAAATCCTGTGAACCGCTTCGCTCATCGCAAAATGCGGCGGAAACCGCTGTAACGGACGCAGGCCTTTTTCGCAGCATGACTAGGCCACCCACCCTAGCATGACTCAGGAGGTCCCCTGAACACATTATGAGGGGGTGGCCTTCTACAGCAGCCAGTCCCCCATTTTGGCCAAAAATGGGGTTTTGACCCCTGGGTATAAACTACGAACGCGAAAACGGCGAAAGCAGTCTTTCCTCGCTGCGCATCCGTTTCGGCCGTTCGGGTTGCGCCTTCAGTAACGACACCCAGAAATTTGATGATGGTGCATGTATGTAATGAACTCGAGGTGGAAAGTGAGTAGATCAACAGCGCTCAGATTTCATTCTTTAGCTCTCTTCTTTTGTTTATCCGTCACGTCTAACACTTGAACTTTAGTATACATACATAGTGGATAGCCATAATGGTGGTACTTACAGGGTGAGTCAAAAAAAGGTTCCTCCAACTTTCTTGGCCTGCCATACAAAATGTATGACAGTTACTGAAACATAAATAGTGCCATCCTTTTCCTATGGATGTTTACTACGTCTTGTGTAAAAATCATCCATGTGTGACCATGCATACGGTCACCAGAGCCCATTGTTCCACGGTGACCAGAAATGCAAGTTACACAATGTAGGGCTTTCTGACTACCGTACTCCATGTTATGCACATGTCAAATGACTAATAAGAAAGAAATTACTTGACAAAATCAATATCTTTATTGAAGCTGAGGTGTTCAACACATTTAATCAGTGACTTCCCCATAATTGATCAGGAAAAAGGCCCACTGACCACAAACATCAGGCTTCGACATTGTGTAACTTGCATTTCTGGTCACCGTGGAACAATGGGCTCTGGTGACCATATGCGTGGTCACACATGGATGATTTTTTCACAGGACTTAGTAAACATCCATAGGAAAAGGATAGCACCATTTATGTTTCAGTACCTGTCATAAACTTTGTATGGCAGGCCAAGAAAGTTGGAGGAACATTTTTTTTGACTCACCCTGTATATATTCTTGATGTAACTCATACCGCGGCAGACACAATAAATAAATTGAATTAAAAAAAATATGAAATTGATTGAAAATCACATCGAAATCAGAGCAACAAGTGCTGAAAATTATGATTGTGAACCTTTTTTGTCGACTCACAGCGGAAACAAGCAATCACAAAAGTTCATTAGCCAGTGAAGATTGCGATTACTGGTCTTGATTTTCACTTCAGCGTGTGAACCCGACCAGAGAGGTATAGAGCTATGGATGCAAGGTTGATGCTTGTGGTTTTTGTCCTCGTCGCTGTGACTGTAGCTGGGGTAAGTTGATGATCAAGATCACAGATGCATGTTCCTTTACAAAAAAGACCGGGTGATTCAAATAGTGTGGCCGTCAGTACCAAATGATGTGAAGTCCTCGAGTTGTGTACCTATATATTTTTTCTCTGGGTGACTGAGCACCACCATTTCAGGCCTATTACAATGTAGGTACATTTACCCCGAACATTTTTTGCGGAGGGAGCACAGTCAAGGATGCAGTCATCATTCAGATACACTAGGCGCCATCTCAATCTGCCCAGGTTCATTACTTGCCCTACTGAAGGCGATAATAAAAAACCTCATTTTTTGACAAAATTTCAATCTTTCCCCAAAAAGTCACTAAACTGTATACCTGGGTCATTTCGGTGGAACGAGGTGCCGAAGCAGTTGTTATGAGTGAGTATAAAAAGAAAAAATGCGTTTCATTAATATTAAAAGAAATATTGAATTTAGTAGCTGTCTATTTACTTTTGACTAAGGGTGTACATGTGTTACGGACCAAGGTGAAGAATCTTAAGTGAGCGGAAAATACGGAGAGAGGAAAAAAGAACAATCAACTTGAAAGTTGCAAGAGTGCAAACACTCTCATGGAAAATATAACCCGTGATTAACCAAAAAATCGTTTTGTTTTTTTTCTTACAAAGCTACAAAAGGTACATAATGCAGTACTTCACAATGGTGCTTGTTTCATGAACAGCTCCATCGTGGTATGGTTCTAACTCGTTGCCGAAAAATCCGCTGGTGTGGGCTACACCTCCATCGCGCTAGAGTTCTTACCCTCTGTCAAAAATGGAAACTACATGTATTGGCGGAGCCTGCTGCAGTGGAAACACGGCCTTCGGAGGTCCGTTTCCACCGATGCGATTCCTGCGGCCATTTCATGCAATGAGCGGTGGGGTTTTCATGAGGCTTTGGGATAATATGTAGAAAAAATATTTTGCTAGATCATCGGAGGACTCTCCAAATCCTGTGAACCGCTTCGCTCACCGCAAAATGCGGCGGAAACCGCTGTAACGGACGCAGGCCTTTTTCGCAGCATGACTAGGCCACCCACCCTAGCATGACTCAGGAGGTCCCCTGAACACATTATGAGGGGGTGGCCTTCTACAGCAGCCAGTCCCCCATTTTGGCCAAAAATGGGGTTTTGACCCCTGGGTAACTACATGTACGAACGCGAAAACGGCGAAAGCAGTCTTTCCTCGCTGCGCATCCGTTTCGGCCGTTCGGGTTGCGCCTTCAGTAACGACACCCAGAAATTTGATGATGGTGCATGTATGTAATGAACTCGAGGTGGAAAGTGAGTAGATCAACAGCGCTCAGATTTCATTCTTCAGCTCTCTTCTTTTGTTTATCCGTCACGTCTAACACTTGAACTTTAGTATACATACATAGTGGATAGCCATAATGGTGGTACTTATATATTCTTGATCTAACTCATACCGCGGCAGACACAATAAATAAATTGAATTAAAAAAAATATGAAATTGATTGAAAATCACATCGAAATCAGAGCAACAAGTGCTGAAAATTATGATTAATGTGAACCTTTTTTGTCGACTCACAGCGGAAACAAGCAATCACAAAAGTTCATTAACCAGTGAAGATTGCGATTACTGGTCTTGATTTTCACTTCAGCGTGTGAACCCGACCAGAGTAGAGCCATGGATGCAAGGTTGATGCTTGTGGTTTTTGTCCTCGTCGCTGTGACAGTAGCTGGGGTAAGTTGATAATCAAGATCACAGATGCATGTTCCTTTACAAAAAAGACCATTCAAATATTGTGGCCGTCAGTGTCAAATGATGTGAAGTCCTCGAGTTTATATTTTTTTTCTCTGAGTGATTGAGCACCGTCATTTCAGGCCTATTACAATGTAGGTACATTTACCCCGAACATTTTTTTGCGGAGGGAGCACAGTCAAGGATGCAGTCATCATTCAGATACACTAGGCGCCATCTCAATCTGCCCAGGTTCATTACTTGCCCTACGATAAAAAAATGTGTTTTTTCAAGGCACAACGAAGTTCCTGTTCCGAGGAGAAGAAGCTCGGGACCATTCTCGGTGTAACCAGTACCCCAGCGGTTGCCAAGCAAGGAAAACCAGTAGATTTCATCTTGAGGCTCAAAACGACCTTGAAGCCCTTTACTGCGTGGACTGTTAACCAACATACATATAAGAGAGATATCCTGAATACTTACGTTGTGACGGAAAAAAGTAAGTTTAACCATGCCCAGACAGACTGCTGTTTCGAAAAACTCCTATTGAGGTCATTGGGTGTTAATGGTAGAGATGTTCGGTGGTGGAGAGGTTCGGTGTTTTATGCGATCAATCTAGTACCCAGATTAAAGGAGTTAGACGCCGAAGTTGTAAACAAGC
>NMRB01000916.1:66299-108603 GCA_002633025.1 Notospermus geniculatus | reverse complement strand
ATATGAAAGAGACTACGTCTACTCTTTTAGCCTCCATCTAGCTCATGAATGCAATACGATAATGTTCATTCTTAATGAGATCAATCGCTGGAAGAACGTGACCAATGTTGACCTTCCAACTGCATTGGCTGTACCAAGGTCGGTGATCGACATGCGAGAGAGGAATGAGGACTCGATCGCCGTTGGATTCAAGACTGATCCGGCTGATGTTACGATTGGCAGTGCTTATTTTAATTTCTTCTTGGGTGGCAAGAGGCGTGGTGATATGTTGTATCCTCCGTCTGGTCGTATTCCGGAACAACAAATCTCGGGGCCAATCGAGTTGGGCTGGCTTTCTGAAGGAAGAGGTGGAAGAGGCCGATGGCGTTCGGGTGAAAATACCGGTAGCATCAAAGGAAAGATCATGGTCCGGAAGAACCGAAAGAACATTGAGAAGCTTAAGTCAGTGACTTTAGAGACCTACTGTCGTCTTGGAATCGGGCGAAATAACTTGTATATTCGCACGAAAAGCAACATCTTAATCGATACAACTACAAAGCCAGCCGTTGGGTTGTTCAACTATCAGTACAACGCGAACATGTTGAACTTGAGTACGAGTGGGTTGTACTTTGACAGAAGCGGCAAAAGGGTGATTCTCTACGTCAGCAATCCAAAAATCACGCTTCCTAGAGTGATCGAATGCTACGCTATGGCTGGTTTACAGAGGCCATACATCGCCGCAGCTAGAATAATGCGGCGCGAAAACGGTTCAATCGAGGTCGTAGAGCGACTCAAGGGTTTGTACGATTCCCAAGGTGACTCCGCAATCGCCTTCCAAGCCTATGAAATCCCTGCCCTAACCCGGGGCCAGACAGCAGAATTTGTGTGCAGTGCGGGAGCTGGTAACGAAGTGACCAATTTATTCTTCAACGTACAAATCATAGAAGCTGTAACAGTGTCTTCGCTCAATGAGACAAGGGTGCCACTGACAGCGGCAACCTTCAATGAAGTAGGTATTCCAAACCCGGCCTTTTCCTTAGTTGTCACCCTCCGAGCCCAGGGGCTCCGAAAAGATCTCCTGCTTCCAGTAGGGAGCGGTATAGGGCCCGTAAACAGATAGCCAAAGGAGGCCAATAGGCTACTGATAGCAATTCCAATCCTTAGGTTTTCGTCGGAACTTCCAACCCCTTTCGAACAGAGGTTTGTAAAGATCCCTTTAGGAAGGTTCTAAATCCTCCATTTCCTTTTCAGAGGGTCCGCTTCAGCTGTCGTGCCAAGGGCTTCCCGACCCCAACAATCAAGTTCTACAAATACGGCAAGTACAACATGTACAATGGCATTTTTTACATTGGTAGGGGCTTGGGGGTGGCCGACCTGCCGGATGAGATTCAGGGTGGAAGATTTTCAACTACGGCTACAGGTGGTGTGAGTACTTTGACCATCAGCCCTGGCCCTTCTCCTTACCCTGATGACAAGAAGTTTAGGATTGTTTGCGTGGCTGTGAATTATTACACTGGAGATGCCGCGTACATTGACTTCATACCAGAGGAGCGTGACTGAGGATAGCAGGAGGAGGTGGCGGCGGCGGCGGCACACCAAATAACTGGATTTACAGCAGTTTATAGGTATTATCGACCAAAGGTGAAGAATTAAAGTGACCGGAAAAGACAGAAGGAGGAAAACAGAAGAATAAACCTAAACGTATTACAGTAGGCTAGTCAGAGTGCAAACTCTCTCATGGGAAATATAACCTGTGATTAACTAAAAAATCTTTTTGTTTTTTTTCTTGCAAAGCTGACAAACGTACACAACGCAGTACCAGTACTTCGCTAATGATGCTTGTTTCGCTACACCTCCATCGGTGTAGTCTAAAAGTTCTACACTCCGTCAAGAAAGGAAAATGCATGTAGGCCAACTGGCGGAGCCTGCTGCAGTGGGGACTGGCTTCGAAGGTCCGTTTTCACTTCTCAGAAACATTTGGATCGTGCGGAAGGTACGACTGCAGCGGCACGTTGGATGCAATCACAGTTCTGGTAACGAGAGAGCACAGAAGCCCTCATCATATTCTCGGCTAACAATTCTTGATTGTTACATAACACCCAAAAGTTTATGAGCTCCTTTGCAAAATTTGATGGCATGAATATGGGTGCAGCCCCAGGATATGGAAATCACCGAAAACCACAACGAAATTAGCGTTAGAGCAATAAGTGCTGAAAATTATGAGTGTAAATGTTGATAATGTCAATTCACAGCGGAAATTGCCCCCAAAGTTCATGAACTAGAAAAGCAAAGTATAGGCTACATGTATTTCGATTACTGGTCTTGACCTTCCACTTCTGCGCGTGAGCCCGACCAGAGTAGAGCCATGGATGCAAGGTTGATGCTTGTGGTTTTTGTCCTCGTCGCTGTGACTGTAGCTGGGGTAAGTTGATGAATCAAGATCACAGACGCATGTTCCTTTACAAGAAAGACCATTCAAATAGTGTGGCCGTCAGTGCCAAATGATGTGAAGTCCTCCAGCCAGCTTAGGCCTATATATTTTTTCTCTTGGTGACAGAGCACCATCATTTCAGGCCTATTACAATGTAGGTACATTTATTCCGAACATTTTTGCGGAGGGAGCACAGTCAAGGATGCAATCATCATTCAGATGCACTAGGCGCCATCTAAACCTGCCCGTTCATTACTTGCTCTACGCTCAAATATGTTTTTTCAAGGCACGCCGTGATTCCTGTTCCGAGGAGAAAAAGCTCGGGACTATTCTCGATATAACCAGTACCCCAGCGGTTGCCAAGCAAGGAGAACCAGTAGATTTCACCTTGAGGCTCAAAACGACCTTGAAGCTCTTCACTGCGTGGGCTGTTACCGAACGTACGAGAGATATCCTGAATACTTACGTTGTGACTGAAAAACGTAAGTCTAACCATGCCCAGACACTGCTGCTTCGAAAAACTCCTGAATTGAGGTTATTGGGTGTGATGATTGTTGGTTTGGGTTCCCAAACTGTTTTATGCGATAACTGGGAATCCAAGACTGGGGACATGTCATGATGAAATCATATGCTCGAGTTGTCTCAAACAGAAGACGGGTGGGCGACACTCCCCGAGTACATGTATTGCATCTGTAAGCTTACCTACTAGGCTACGTATTATCAACAGGTTTTTTTCAGCGCAGGGAAGTATCCGAGCGTCTTCTAAAAAGGAAGGATCCTACTTCAGCAGCTCCAAAACATACACCTACACCCTCCATGTGGATGCATATGAGGAAGACTATGACTACTCCTTATCCCTTCATCTAGCTCATGAATGCAATGAGATAATGTTCAATCTTAATAATATCAACCGCTGGAAGAACGTGACCAATTTTGACCTTCCAACTGCCTTGGCTGTACCAAGGTCGGTGATCGACATGCGAGAGAGGAATGAGGGCTCGATCGCCGTTGGAATCAAGACTGATCCGGTTGTTATGACCATTGAAGGATCTTATTACTATCTTGGTAACGTGAGGAGTGGCGATACCGTGTATCCTGGGCACGCTCCAGGAGGCCCGCGGGATCCCATCGAGTTGGACTGGCTTCCTGAAGGAGCAAGGCCGGGTGAAAGAGTGCGGTGGCGTCCCAGCAGACATAACATCAAGGGAAAAATCATGCTCGAGAAAAAACCAAAGAACATGGGAAACATTAAGTCAGTGACTTTACGAACCGTCTGTGGTCTCAGAACTGGACGAAATTTCATCTACGTCCGCACTTCAAGTAACATCCTACTCAATCCTAAAATGGCGGAGANGGTTGCGTGATGTGGAATATTTCTAAGCCACAAACTGAGAGGTTCTACACAGCATGGAGGAAATGTGTTAGGAGGGTCCTGGGGATACCATATAGAACTCACAACAATCTAGTTCATCATATAGTGGGTGAAATGAACATTGATAAACAATTAGAAATGAAGATTTTGAACTTCCACACTTCCCTATGCAGAAGCGAGAACATCTATGTTAGGATTTGTTTAAGGTTGCGTGAGAATGGGGGGATGTCATCTCTGGCAATAAGCCTTAGATACATTGCCCATAGGCAGGAAAACGAAGAGATAGCGAATGTTGGATTGATGCAGAGAAGTCAGGCAATTAGAGATTTTATTCACCTCAGGGATGTAAATTACGAGAATAGGCAGGACCTGAACGATATTATTGAATATTTGTGCACATCCTAATTCAGCATGTAAGAATCACCTTTTGCTTCTCTTTCTTTTGTAAATTATTGTATACCTTGAGTATGAAATAAACATATATATATAATACAACAACAAAGCCAGCCGTTGGGTTGTTCAACTATCAGCACAACGAGAACATGTTGAACTCGAGTGGCTTGTACTTCGCCAGAGACGGCAAAAGGGTGATTCCCTACGTCAGCAACCCAAACATCACGCTTCCTAGAGTGCTCGCATGCTACGCTATGGCTGGTTTACAGAGGCCATACATCGCCGCAGCTAGAACAATACGGCAAGATGAGGGTTCAATTGATGTCGTAGAGCGACTGAAGGGTTTGTACGATTCCCAAGGTGACTTCGCGCTCGCCTACCAAGCCTATGAAATCCCCACCCCAGCCTTGGGCCAGACAGCAGAATATGTGTGCAGTGCGGGAGCTGGTAATGAAGTGACCAATTTATTCTTCAACGTAGAAACCACAGAGGCTGTAACAGTGTCTTCGCTCAATGAGACAACGGTGCCACTGACAGCGGCAACCTTCAATGAAGTAAGTATGATTCTAAACCCGGCCTTTTCAATTGTCATTCGCCGTGCCCAGGAGTTCGGAAATCATCTTTGGAGGATGCCAACCCTTATCGACAGAATACTACCAACCTCTTCTGAGGAGAGGTTTGCAGAGGTCCTCTTTTCGGAAGACTCTAACCTCTTCAGTCCTTTTCAGAGTGTCCGCTTCAGCTGTCGTGCCAAGGGCTTCCCGACCCCAACAGTCAAGTTCTACAAATATGACGAGCACAGCATGTACGACGACCGTATTTACATTGGTGGGGGTTTTCGGGTGGAAGACTTGCCGGAGGAGATTCAGGGTGGAAGATTTTCAACTACGGCTTCAGGTGGTGTGAGTACTTTGACCATCAGCCCTGGCCCTTCTCCTTACCCTAACGACAAGAAGTTTAGGATTGCTTGCGTGGCTCTGAACGATTACACTGGAGATGCTGCGCACATTGACTTCATACCAGAGGAGCGTGACTGAGGATAGCAGGAGGAGGAGGCGGCACACTAGATAACAGGATTTACATCACTTTATAGATATTTAAGCGACCAAAAGGTGAAGAATTAAAGTGACCGGAAAATACAGAAGGAGGAAAACAGAAGAATCAACTTGAAAATTGCCAGAGTGCAAACTCTCTCACGGAAAATATATATGTAACCTGTGATTGACTAAAAATCCTTTTGTTTTTTTTCTTAAAAAGCTGACAAAGGTACGTGTATACAACGCAGTACTTCACTAATGATGCTTGTTTCATTACACCTCCATCGTAGCAGAGTCCTATACCCTCTGTCAAAAATGGAAACTACATGTACTGGCGGAGCCTGCTGCAGTGGAAACTGGCCTTTGAAGGTCAGTTTCCACTGAAGCGATTTCCGCGGCCGTTTACGATGAGCGGTGCGTTTTTCATTGGACAACATGTAGAGAAAATACTTCTAGATCATCGGAGGACTCTCTCACCGCAAAATGCGGCATAAACCGCTGTAATGGATGCAGGCCTTTATAGGCAGCATGACTACGATCTCGAAAAAGGCGAAAGCAGTCTTCCATTGCTGTTCCGTTTCGGCCGTCTGGGTCGAGCATTCAATGACGATACCCCAGAAATGTGATGACGGTGTAGTGAACTCGAGATGAACCGTGAGTAGATCACCCACCGGCGTGGCCCCAGCTGCCCAGGAATCGTATTGTTTTGCCTCGGTATGATGAGTTCCTGTGTCCAACTTCAGGGACATTTGGGGCCGTATGCACCTACGAAGATTATCTTGAACTCAGGTTGAGCTACATCTTTTCCATTGTCATATCAAACCTGAACAATAAACTGTGGCTCAACCTGAGTTCAAGATAAAGCTAAAGACACATAGATGCGGTTGGTGCTCCGGTGCGGCAACGGTAGGGGTGTTTTTAAAGTCGACTGACCCGACTGAATGATAAGTCAAGCAGCATTGGGCCAGTCAACTTTAAAAACACCCCTACCGTTGCCGCACTGGAGCACGAATCGCATATAGGGGACGTATTTTAGGACTTTCCTTAACATTAAGGTCGTCCTTAAGTGTATTGTAAAACCATCGAGAACAATAGATTTAAGGTGGACCTTAATGTTCAGGAACGTTCTAAAATACGGCCCAATGTGTTTTTAGCTTAATCGTCGTTGGTGCATACGGCCCTTGGTTTTCTGCGGTAGGCACGTCTTCATCGGTATGTTGAAGAGATGCAATCACATTTCAGTTGAAGAGACCAACGTAAATACCATCAATACTCGGCGATTGACTCTTGTGTGTTTTAATACGCATCATCAAAGGGATGAAATTTAATGATAATGACCAGCAGGCAGTATCAGACATGAAAATGACATCCGGCGAAATTAGAGCAAGTGCTCAAAATTATGTTTTGGAATGTTGATGACGTCGATTTACAGCAGAAACAACCAATGGCCTCAATCAAAATAGAGCAAGGATATTTCGATTAATGATCTTGAGTTTTCATTTCAACACTTGAACCGGACCCGAGAGGCCATGGATGCAAGGTTGATGCATGTGGTGTTTGTTCTCGTCGCTGTGACGGCAGCTGGGGTAAGTTGACACTCGCTATTGTCCAGTACACGTAGTCCTTCAGCACAACGCCTAGAACTACAGTGTATGTTTCATTCAGGGGGATTGATCCGGCAAGACTACAATCCCTTCGATGTTGGAGCACTCCTTTAGGCCATTCAAATAGTGTGACCGTCATTGCCAAAATGCTGTGAGGCAAGTCTTTTTTAGATTCTACACTGTACATTTAATCGGGGTGGGCGAGTACCGTCATGGGTATGGCATTTGTACATTTTTTCGGTCTGAGCACTGTCAACGATATCATTTGGTATCATTTGAATACACTGGCCACCATCTGCACCCATCTGCTGATATGCTGCAAGACAAAATGTGTTTTTTTCAAGGCACAACGAAGTTCCTGTTCCGAGGAGAAAAAGCTCGGGACAATTCTCGGTATAACCAGTACCCCAGCGGTTGCCACGCAAGGAGAACCAGTAGATTTCACCTTGAGGCTCAAAACGACCTTGAAGCCCTTCGCTGTGTGGAATATTCGACAATTCACCAGATATGTCCAGAATAAATGGCCTGTGACCGATAAAAGTAGGTTTCACCATGAACAAATTGACTGTTTGTTTTCAAAAACCTTAAACATGTTAAATTTGAGTGTGCTTTGTGAAGAAAACCATTGCGATGAATCGTTTGGGGTTACGATAACAAGGACGAACCACCATAGAGATGGAAAAGTGGAGTTTAACATAGAGATGAATTGGTGTTATCAGGTGTAGAGATGGAGAGGCATAGTGTACCAGAAACGACGTTTTGCAGATTAAAAGTGAATCCGAGATAAATTTTGTTATTGTAGGCCGAGTGGGAAAATTACTCCTCCCACTTCAGTGTGGGGTGGTAGGATTCCTTCTTTGCATGCGAAAACTGGAAACCCCAGACGGGAAAAGCCACGATGAATTCCCTTGCTCGCCTTCTTCTCTCAGACAGGAAACTGGTGAGCGATACTCCCCGAGTGTGGTATCGATAACCATATTCATTTTCAATGAGTTTTTTTTCCTTTTCAGCGAAGGGAAGTATCCGAGCTTCTTCAAAAAAAGAAGGATCCCTCTTCAACAGCTCCAAAATATACACCTACACACTCCATGTTGATGTATATGAAAGAGACTACGTCTACTCTTTTAGCCTCCATCTAGCTCATGAATGCAATACGATAATGTTCATTCTTAATGAGATCAATCGCTGGAAGAACGTGACCAATGTTGACCTTCCAACTGCATTGGCTGTACCAAGGTCGGTGATCGACATGCGAGAGAGGAATGAGGACTCGATCGCCGTTGGATTCAAGACTGATCCGGCTGATGTTACGATTGGCAGTGCTTATTTTAATTTCTTCTTGGGTGGCAAGAGGCGTGGTGATATGTTGTATCCTCCGTCTGGTCGTATTCCGGAACAACAAATCTCGGGGCCAATCGAGTTGGGCTGGCTTTCTGAAGGAAGAGGTGGAAGAGGCCGATGGCGTTCGGGTGAAAATACCGGTAGCATCAAAGGAAAGATCATGGTCCGGAAGAACCGAAAGAACATTGAGAAGCTTAAGTCAGTGACTTTAGAGACCTACTGTCGTCTTGGAATCGGGCGAAATAACTTGTATATTCGCACGAAAAGCAACATCTTAATCGATACAACTACAAAGCCAGCCGTTGGGTTGTTCAACTATCAGTACAACGCGAACATGTTGAACTTGAGTACGAGTGGGTTGTACTTTGACAGAAGCGGCAAAAGGGTGATTCTCTACGTCAGCAATCCAAAAATCACGCTTCCTAGAGTGATCGAATGCTACGCTATGGCTGGTTTACAGAGGCCATACATCGCCGCAGCTAGAATAATGCGGCGCGAAAACGGTTCAATCGAGGTCGTAGAGCGACTCAAGGGTTTGTACGATTCCCAAGGTGACTCCGCAATCGCCTTCCAAGCCTATGAAATCCCTGCCCTAACCCGGGGCCAGACAGCAGAATTTGTGTGCAGTGCGGGAGCTGGTAACGAAGTGACCAATTTATTCTTCAACGTACAAATCATAGAAGCTGTAACAGTGTCTTCGCTCAATGAGACAAGGGTGCCACTGACAGCGGCAACCTTCAATGAAGTAGGTATTCCAAACCCGGCCTTTTCCTTAGTTGTCACCCTCCGAGCCCAGGGGCTCCGAAAAGATCTCCTGCTTCCAGTAGGGAGCGGTATAGGGCCCGTAAACAGATAGCCAAAGGAGGCCAATAGGCTACTGATAGCAATTCCAATCCTTAGGTTTTCGTCGGAACTTCCAACCCCTTTCGAACAGAGGTTTGTAATGATCCCTTTAGGAAGGTTCTAAATCCTCCATTTCCTTTTCAGAGGGTCCGCTTCAGCTGTCGTGCCAAGGGCTTCCCGACCCCAACAATCAAGTTCTACAAATACGGCAAGTACAACATGTACAATGGCATTTTTTACATTGGTAGGGGCTTGGGGGTGGCCGACCTGCCGGATGAGATTCAGGGTGGAAGATTTTCAACTACGGCTACAGGTGGTGTGAGTACTTTGACCATCAGCCCTGGCCCTTCTCCTTACCCTGATGACAAGAAGTTTAGGATTGTTTGTGTGGCTGTGAATGATTACACTGGAGATGCCGCGTTCATTGACTTCATACCAGAGGAGCGTGACTGAGGGCACCAGATACATGTAACTGGGTTTACAGCAATTTATAGGTATTATCGACCAAAGGTGAAGAATTAAAGTGACCGGAAAAGACAGAAGGAGGAAAACAGAAGAATAAACATAAAAGTATTACAGTAGGCTAGTCAGAGTGCAAACTCTCTCATGGGAAATATAACCTGTGATTAACTAAAAAATCTTTTTGTTTTTTTTCTTACAAAGCTGACAAACGTACACAACGCAGTACCAGTACTTCGCTAATGATGCTTGTTTCGCTAAACCTCCATCGGTGTAGTCTAAAAGTTCTACACTCCGTCAAGAAAGGAAAATGCATGTAGGCCAACTGGCGGAGCCTGCTGCAGTGGGGACTGGCCTTCGAAGGTCCGTTTTCACTTCTCAGAAACATTTGGATCGTGCGGAAGGTACGACTGCAGCGGCACGTTGGACGCAATCACAGTTCTGGTAACGAGAGAGCACAGAAGCCCTCATCATATTCTCGGCTAACAATTCTTGATTGTTACATAACACCCAAAAGTTTATGAGCTCCTTCGCAAAATTTGATGGCATGAATATGACTAGCATGGTGCAGCCCCAGGATATGGAAATCACCGAAAACCACAACGAAATTAGCGTTAGAGCAATAAGTGCTGAAAATTATGATTGTAAATGTTGATAATGTCGATTCACAGCGGAAATTGCCCCAAAAGTTCATGAACTAGAAAAGCAAAGTATAGGCTACATGTATTTCGATTACTGGTCTTCACCTTCCACTTCTGCGCGTGAGCCCGACCAGAGAGGTAGATAGAGCCATGGATGCAAGGTTGATGCTTGTGGTTTTTGTCCTCGTCGCTGTGACTGTAGCTGGGGTAAGTTGATAATCAAGATCACAGACGCATGTTCCTTTACAAGAAAGACCATTCACATAGTGTGGCCGTCAGTGCAAAATGATGTGAAGTCCTTGAGTTTATATATTTTTTTCTCTGGGTGACTGAGCACCATTATTTCAGGCCTATTACAATGTAGGTACATTTACATGTAGGCCTAATCCGAAAATTTTTTGCGGAGGGAGCACAGTCAAGGACGCAATCATAATTCAAATACAATAGGCGCCATCTAAACCTGCCCGTTCATAACTTGCTCTACGATCAAATGTGTTTTTTTTCAAGGCACACCGTGATTCCTGTTCCGAGGAGAAAAAGCTGGGGACCATTCTCAATATAACCAGTACCCCAGCGGTTGCCAAGCAAGGAGAACCAGTAGATTTCACCTTGAGGCTCAAAACGACCTTGAAGCCCTTCGCTGCGTGGACTGTTACCGAACGTTTAACGATAAATATCCGGAATACTTTCGTTGTGACTGAAAAACGTAAGTTTAACCATGCCCAGACAGACTGCTGTTTCGAAAAACTCCTGAATTGAGGTTATTGGGTATTATGATTGGAAGAGATGTTCCGTGGTTTGGGTTCCCAAAGGTTCCCAAAGGTTCCCAAACTGTTTTATGCGATGACTGGAAATCCAAGACTGGAAATGTCATGATGAAATCATTTGCTCCAGTTGTCTCAAACAGAAGACGGGTGGGCGACACTCCCGAGTGTTCCATCCGTAAGCATACGCATACCTACGTATTATCAACAAGTTTCTTTTTCTCTAAAATATTATTTCAGGAGTGCAAGCGCCCACTTAGGACATTATAGTTACTCATCAAACAATACTTGGCGATATTAACGATATGTAGGAGGAAACCGGAGCCCCGGGAGAAAACCTACGATGTCGAGGAGAGATCGCCCTCTCTACCACATAAAGCTACTTTTGCACGACCGGGGATCGAACCCGCGACCTCAGTGGTGGCAGGCGCCGATGTTTCCACTGCGCCACCCACACACGACACCCCAACACCCAACACTCCAACATCTTTTTCTTTTCAGCGGAGGGAAGTATCCGAGCGTCTTCTAAAAAGGAAGGATCATACTTCAGCAGCTCCAAAACATACACCTACACCCTCCATTTAGATGCATATGAGGAAGACTACGACTATTCTTTATCCCTTCATCTAGCTCATGAATGCAACACCATAATGTTCTATTTTGATATCAACCACTGGCATGACTGGGAGAACGTGACCAATTATTTTGACCTTCCAACTGCCTTGGCTGTACCAAGGTCGGTGATCGACATGCGGGAGAGGAATGACGGCTCGATTGCAGTTGGAATCAAAACTGATCCGGCAGTTATGACCATTCAACATCCTTATTCCAACTTTAATGATGTGAGGCGTGGCGATACCATGTATCCTCGGTCCGGTCCAGGAGGCCCGCGGGATCCCCCCATCGAGTTGGACTGGCTTCCTGAAGGAGCAAGACCGGGTGAAAGAGTGCGGTGGCGTCCGAGCAGACATAACATCAAGGGAAAAATCATGCTCCAGAAAAAAACAAAGAACATGGGAAATATCAAGTCAATGACTTTACAAACCTCTTGTAGTCTTGTAATAGGACCAAATAACATTTACGTCCGCACTTCAAGCAACATCCTACTCGCTACAACAACAAAGCCAGCCGTTGGGTTGTTCAACTATCAGCACAACGAGAACATGTTGAACTCGAGTGGGTTGTACTTCGCCAGAGACGGCACAAGGGTGATTCCCTACGACAGCAACCCAAACATCACCCTTCCTAGAGTGCTCGAATGCTACGCTATGGCTGGTTTACAGAGGCCATACATCGCCGCAGCTAGAATAATACGGCAAGATGAGGGTTCAATTGAGGTCATAGAGCCACTCAAGGGTTTGTACGATTCCCAAGGTGACTTCGCGCTCGCCTATCAAGCCTATGAAATCCCCGCCCCAGCCTTGGGCCAGACAGCAGAATATGTGTGCAGTGCGGGAGCTGGTAACGAAGTGACCAATTTATTCTTCAACGTAGAAACCATAGAGGCTGTAACAGTGTCTTCACTCAATGGGACAACGGTGTCACTGACAGCGGCAACTTTCAATGAAGTAGGTATAACCCGGCTTTTCCCGTAGTTGTCACCCTCTGAACTAGGGGCTCCGAAACGATCTCCTGCTTCTAGTAGGGAGCGGTAGGGACCGTAAACAGATAGCCCAGGAGGCCAATAGCGCGCGTACTAACCCCGGTACTAACACCAATTCCATCGTCGGAACTTCCAGTCCCTTTTAAGCAGGGGTTTGTAAAGATCCCAATAGGAAGGTTCCAAATCATCCCATTTCCTTTCAGAGTGTCCGCTTCAGCTGTCGTGCCAAGGGCTTCCCGACCCCAACAATCAAATTCTACAAATACGACGAGTACAACATGTACGAGGGCGGTATTTACATTGGTATGGGCATGGGGGAGGAAGACTTGCCGGATGAGATTCAAGGTGGAAGATTCACAACTACGGCTTCAGGTGGTGTGAGTACTTTGACCATCAGCCCTGGCCCTTCTCCTTACCCTTACGACAAGAAGTTTAGGATTGCTTGCGTGGCTATGAACGATTACACGGGAGATGCTGAGTACATTGACTTCATACCAGAGGAGGGTGGCTGAGGTAGCAGCAGGAGGAGGCGGCACACTACATGACATTGTAGATAACTGGATTTACATTAGTTTATAGCGACCGGAAAATACAGAAGGAGGAAAATAGAAGAGTAGGCCTAAACGTAAAACTACTAGGCAGAGCCACAGTACGAACTCCATGGAAAAATATAACCTGTGATTAACTAATAAAAGAAGCTTTTTGTTTTTTTTCTTACAAAGCTGGCAAAGGTGCACAACGCAGTACTTGACGCTTGTTCACTACACCTCCATCGTGGTAGAGTTCTAACTCGTTGTCAAAAAACCCGCTGGTGGCTACACCTCCATCTTGGCAGAGTTCTACCCGCTGTCAAGAAAGGAAACTACATGTATTGGCGGAGCCTGCTGCAGTGGGAACTGGACTTCGACGGTCCGTTTCCACTGAAGCGATTCCAGCGGCCGTTTGCGATGAGCGGTGCGGATCATCGGATGACTCTCCAAATCCCGTGAACGACATCGCTCACCGCAAAATGCGGCAGAACCGCCGTAATGGACGTAGGTCTTTATACGCAGCATGACTACGAATGCGAAAACGGCGAAAGCAGTCTTTCTCGTTGCGCTTCCTTTTCGGCCGTCCAGGTTGCGCTGAAACGAACAGGCCTTCAAAGACGACACCCAGAAATTTGATGACGATATGTATTGAACTCGAAATGGACCGTGAGTAGATCATCCACCATCGGCGTGGCCCCCAGCTGCCGAGGAATCATATTGTTTTGCCTCGGTATGATGAGTTTTTTCAGTGTCCAACTTCTGGGACATTTGGGGCCGTATGCACCAACGAACGTTATCTTGAACTCAGGGTGAGCACAACTTTTGCATTGTCACATCGTGCCCTGGCAAACCTGAACAATTGAAAAGCTGTGGCTCAGCCTGTGTTGAAGATCATCTTTGTTGGTACATACAGTACGGCCTTTCGGGTGGTGCGGAAGGCACGTCTTCACCCGCATGTTGGAGAGATGCAATCATATTTCAGTTAAATAGAGCACCGAAACAACCATCAATACTCGGCGATCGAGTCTTATGCGTTACATACATGTATCATCAAAGGTATGAAATTTAATGATACTGAAATTTGATGCTGATGACCACCCATGAAATTTGATGATAATGACCAGCAGGCAGTATCAGACATGAAAATCACATCGAAATTAGAGCAAGTGTTCAAAATTATGTCTCGGAATGTTGATGATGTCGATTTACAGCGGAAACAAGCAATTCCACCAAAGGTTCAACCAAAATACCGGGTAGGGCAATGATACTGCGATTACTGGTCTATTTTCACTTCAGCGCTTGAACCCGACCCGAGAGGTAGATAAAGCCATGGATGCAAGGTTGATACTTGTGGTTTTTGTCCTCGTCGCTGTGACGGCAGCAGGGGTAAGTTGACACCATCGCCCATTACCCGTAGTCATCCTGCGCAAAGATTGGCACTGTGTTTCGTTTAGAGTGCATGACTGAACGGGCAAGACTACAATCCGGCCGATGTTGGCGCACTCCTTTAGACAAATTAAAGACCATTCAAATAGTATGGCCGTCATTGCCAAAATGCTGTGAGGCAAGTCCTTTTTAGATTCTACATTTAATCGGGGTGGGCGAGTACCATCATGGGTATGACTACGAGGCATTAATATTTTTTTCGGACTGACCATTGTCGACGATCTAGCTACCATTTGAACACACTGGGCACCATCTGCACACGCCTTTTTATATGCTCCACGACAAAACGTGTTTTTTCAAGGCACAACCAAGTTCCTGTTCCGAGGAGAAAAAACTCGGGACTATTCTCGGTATAACCAGTACCCCAGCGGATGCCAAGCAAGGAGAACCAGTAGATTTCACCTTGAGGCTCAAAACGACCTTGAAGCCCTTTACTGCGTGGAATATTGGAAAATACACCAGAAATGTCCAGACTTCATGGCCTGTGACTGATAAAAGTAAGTTTCACCATGCACAAACTGACTGCTCTTTCAAAAAAACTTAAAATTGGAATAGGCTTCGTGAAGAAAACCATAGCGATGAATCGTTTGGGGATTAGTATGGAAAGGAATGGGTATAACAAGGACGGGACGAACTGGTAATGTGGGGTTTAACATAGACGGATGAACTGGGGTTTTCATGTGTACGTACAGATGGTGAGGTATAGGGACACCAGATTAAAAGTGTATCCGCGATTAATTTTGTTACTGAAGGCCTACTGCGAAAATTATTTCTCCCACTTCAGTGTGGGGTGGTAGGATTCCCTCTTTGCATGCGATACCTGGAAATTCTAGACGGGAAATGCTACGATGAATTAATTCCCTTGCTCGCCCTCTCTCAGACAGAAAACTGGTGAGCGATATTCCTGAGTGTGGCATCGGTAACTATTCATTATCAATGGGTTTTATTCCTTTTCAGCGAAGGGAAGTATCCGAGGGTCTTCAAAAAAGGAAGGATCTTACTTCAGCAGCTCCAAAATATACACCTACACCCTCCACATGGATGCATATGAGAAAGACTACCACTACTCCTTTGGCCTCCATCTAGCTCATGAATGCAATACGATAATGTTCATTCTTAATAATATCAACCACTGGAAGAACGTGACCAATTTTGACCTTCCAACTGCCTTGGCTGTACCAAGGTCGGTGATCGACATGCGAGAGAGGAATCAGGAGTCGACCGCCGTTGGAATCAAGGCTGATCCGGCTGTTATGACCATTGGCGGTGCTTATTTCCACTTGGGTGACGAGTGGCGTGGTGATAGGTTGTATCCTCGCGGGTCCGGTCCAGGAGGTTCCGAGGGCGAGGCGGTCGAGTTCGACTGGCTTCCTGAAGGAAGAGGTGGAAGAGGTCAATGGTCGACGGTCGGCAGCATCAAAGGAAAGATCATGCTCCAGAAGAAACCAAAGGACATTGGGAAGATAAAGTCAGTGACTTTAGATACCTATGGACGTCTTCAAATCGGGCCAAATTACATGTCCGTCCGCACGAGAAGCAACATCTTACTCGATACAACTACAAAGCCAGCTGTTGGGCTGTTCAGCTATCAGTACAATCAGAACATGTTAGGTTCAGGTTGGATGTACTTCGCCAGAGACGGCACAAGGGTGATTCCCTACGTCAACAACCCAAACATCACCCTTCCAAGAGTGCTCGAATGCTACGGTATGGCTGGTTTACAGAGGCCATACATCGCCGCAGCTAGAATAATACGGCGCGATGGAGGGTCAATCGAGGTCGTAGAACGACTAAACGGTTTGTACGCTTCTCAAGGTGACTTCGCGGTCGCCTACCAAGCCTATGAAATGCCCGCCCTACCCTTGGGCCAGAGTGCAGAATATGTGTGCAGTGCGGGAGCTGGAGGGAACGTGACCAATTTATTCTTCAAGGTAGAATCCACAGAGACCGTGAGAGTATCTTCGCTCAATGAGACAACGGTGCCACTGACAGCGGAAACCTTCAATGAAGTAAGTATGCCATGCCCGGTTTCCCATAGTTTCACCCTCTGTGCCCAAGGGCTCCAAAACGATCTCCTGGTCCTTTTGCGAGCAGTAGGGACCGTAAACAGATAGACTAGTTATCGAGGGAGTTTGCAACTCTTCTGAGGAGAGGTTTGTAAAGATCTTTTTAGGAAAGGCTCTAAATCTCTCTTCCTTTTCAGAGTGTCCGCTTCAGCTGTCGTGCCAAGGGCTTCCCGACCCCAACAATCAAATTTTACAAGTATGGTCAGTACGGAATGTACGGTGCCCCTTACATTGGTAGGGGCATGGGGGAGGAAGACTTGCCGGATGAGATTCAGGGTGGAAGATTCACAACTACGGCTTCAGGTGGCGTGAGTACTTTGACCATCAGCCCTGGCCCTTCTCCTTACCCTTACGACAAGAAGTTTAGGATTGTTTGCGTGGCTATGAACGACTACACGGGAGATGTCGCGTACATTGACTTCATACCACTTGAGCAGCACCTGAACGGCATTTAGCGTAACTGCTACTTGTAATATTACACCAGTTAATTGATCTGTTACCGACTGAAGATGAGAACCAAAGCTGTCGAAAGTACAGAAAGTGGAAGAATCAGTCTAGAAAGTAAACGAAATAGTCGAATGCAAACCCACTCTATTTGGAAAATATAACCTGTAGTTAACAAAGCTCTTTGTTGTTTTTTCTTAGAAAGCAAGCAAACATAACGCAGTATTTCACGACGATTCCTGCTTCACTACCTCCATCACGGTTGAATTTTTACCTCCAAAAAGCAAACGACTGGCGGAGACGCTCCGGAGGCTAGCATCATCTTGTTAATACAGTAACGTTACATTGCCAATGACGTCATCAATAGCGAAAGCGTTTTGTTATCGTTAAAGAAGCGATTTCTTAAACTCTCGAATATTACATACCGGTAGGACAAATATGAAGAACGTAATACAATGTAAGAATGTAATACAAATTGTAAACGTGTTGGCTAACCAAAGGCATGAATACTACAACAGCATTTTATCTGAGACATAATTGACGCGTCCCTTCGGCTGGAATTACGATGACATGAAGAGTAATGATGCCTCTTGTGATAAGTATGATAAACAGTGGTATGCATAAGTAATGTCACCGTATGTCACCCATGGGCAATACTATAGACATAAATACTGAATGATTTAAATGAGCAATTTCTGTCATACGCGATATTAAAGGTAGGCGATTTAACCCCCCGACTTGGATTTGCAGTAATGAGGTTCAAATTGGGTCAAGGCAAAAACTTTTGGGGCTAAACTTTTGCACTGTGTTGGTGCACTAGGGCAAAAAAGAAAACGCAAAACGCGTTGCTCTTCGCCGCGGAGCGCTAGTCTGTCGCCGCTTAAAGCTGACCCCAGGTCAAGAACCGAATCGTAGCGAAGAGGCGACAAAGATGATTCTCCTCTACAATTCCTAATACTTTAACATGGAATCCCCAGCACAACCTCACAACCTTCTGTATCGAGAGGAACAAGGTGGCTGCATTGAAATCAGGAAGGTTTAGCTAGAATTGGTAATAAGTAAATATTATTTCACTGTAGCCTCACAGGGACTTGAGGCATGCATTGCAGGGGTGGTGGGCGTGTTACAGAGGTCCAATAACAAACCCCCGAGTAATGCCCCGGTATACTGACGTATACCTAGTAGAAAAATAACAAGGGATACAACTTCACACAAGACCCCATTCGGACATTTTCACTTCAACGATCTGCCGAGAAGCCAAATCTCAACCAAATTTCACAAACAAGGTACCGTTTTGAAGCTGAGAATGTATAGATTCAAAATAAACCGAAATTTATTTCAAATCTTGATACCGTACATGGATTTGGGCACTCGAAAGTGCCAAAACCTCCCGATTTTCCCCGGTGCGAATGAATTCGGCCCTGGAAATCAGGCCCCGACGATCCACAAAAGTGAAGAGATCTCCACAACCACACGGCCGATTGGGATGAAACGCATAGCAATTTCAACAGAAGAAAGATTCAAAACTAACTTACCACCACTTGAGGGAATTTAATCCTAATCCAACTGTGTTTTTGACAACTTTTCAACGAAAATGTCGGCCAAAAATACCATGTCAACATGATCAGCTGGACGACTCTGTGCACTCGCAAGCAATCTCGCTGCTGATTGGTCGAAAAATACCCGAAAATATAATTATAATTTTTCAAATTCTTTTTGACCAATCAGCAGCGAGATCGTATTGAGTCCGACGTGATCAGCCAGTTAATGATTTCTTGACCATCTTGGCCGACATTTTCGTTGAAAAGTTGTCAAAAACACAGTTGGATTAGGCAAAAAGTTTTGGGGCTAAACTTTTGCACTGTGTTGGTGCACTAGGGCAAAAAAGACAACGCAAAACGCGTTGCTCTTCGCCGCAGATGCGCTAGTCTGTCGCCGCTTAAAGCTGACCTATCCGCACAAAAAGCCCCCATGCGACGAGCAAGAGAATTACAAACGCCCTGCAGACACCTCAAACGAAGGCTCAGAACATGATATACCCCACGACGCCAGGAGGGCGCCACCTTATTTGCCTTCGAGCTTTAGAGGTGTCAACATCCTCTGGTGAGCTCCTGCTGAACAATTTTCTTTGAGTAGTGTGAGAGGTATGCGGAGATGTTGACAGCTCTGTTGCCTGAAGACAAATAAGGTGGCGCCCTCCTGGCGTTGTGGGGTATATCATGTTCTGAGCCTTCGTTTGAGGTGTCTGCAGGGCGTTTGTAATTCTCTTGCTCGTCGCATGGGGGCTTTTTGTGCGGATAGGTCAGCTTTAAGATATTCAACACCTGCGTTGATACCGTACGAGAATTATTCACCTTTTCATGTCTTCCCGTAATTCAGAATAGCGTCCAGTGACAACACATCTCATGCAACTAGTGGTTAAACCTCTGCTGTGTGTTGACCAACTATTACCATCTTAACCGATGATGAAAATTTTGATTCGGAGGATAAATTGCAATAACAATGTCTTAATCTGCGAAATTAAGCGGAACGGAGTAAATCAATAGAATATTCCCCCGCCATCGATCATGAATTAAGAGCTGAACTGATGATTCAAGGCAGTTTCCCGATTATTTACCGAGACAATCTGACTAGTTAACTGACGGATCATCAATTCTTATCTGATCTCATCTGATTGCTAAAGTTTTCGACGATTCGAAGTGGCTTCGCCCACCAGATACGACCATTCTTTAAATGGCGGCTGGTAGCAGTAGCGCAAGGCAAGGCAACTCAATGGGAATCCTAGCTCAACAGAGGGCAGCACACCGAAACCCGGTCCTAATAAAACCGCCAGTATCACTAAAAAGTGTTCCTTGGGTTGGTGTAAGAAACAACTGATATCTCCTCTACTCTAAAGATGCGTGTTCACTGGCAACACTTTTCCAACAACATACATGCAGTTTAATTCTTTTGACCCTGTATGCACTGGCCAACAAATTATAGCAACATTTTGAACAACAGGTTGGAAAACTTTTTCGCCCTGTAAACCCTGGACATCATTTGTCCAAAAGGTGTTGTTACTCTGAACGTCGGGAAAATGTTGGCAGTGTACACGGACTTAAAAGCATTTGCCATTAACCCAGTTAATTCTATATGAACAGAATCTCAGAATGAGATCTCATCTTCCTCCTTTCTTTTATCGACAGCTGTTGAATACCAGAATCCGAACCTAAGAAAGCAATCACTAAAACCTTTCTCGAGACTGAATTCTGTGGAGCTTCGATAAGAGAATGATTGCGTGCTGGGATAATGGAATCGAGTTTAAGAAAATAGCCAACAGCTCTCGATCTTCCACACAGAACTGATGCATTCTACAACAGTTATTCGTCTTTCAAAACCAGGCATTTGGCACAACTACTCTCTGATAACTAATTACACTGCTTTCCAAAGCGAGCAATTTATGAGATGCTGATTTTTGTCCAGGAACGCTGCTTTGATGGACGTTTTAGGGCAATGGCATTCTGTTCATGCAACATCCTCAAATTTGACGAATGCAACCACGACTGCGTTTTCCTGATCAACATTCGACTCCGGACAGAGATCCGATCGCGAGGCAGGTAAAGCCCGTGTCACACTGTGGCGACTTAGGCGGGCGAATCCCCGCGAACTAGAATGAAATGGTCCATGGACCATGAACATACCTCTCTATCTCATTATGTCCAAAAGGGTGAGCACATGGTCCATGGACCATTTCATTCTAGTTCGCGGGGATTCGCCCGCCTAAGTCGCCACAGTGTGACCTGGGGCCTGTTTCATAAAATGACTTTGAGCTAATGGTACCATTAACTTCAATGCATTTTCCATTTGTTTAAAGGTATCATTAGCTTAAAGTCACTTTATGAAACAGGCCCCAGGGGCCATATTCATAAACCTACTTAAGTCTAAGTGTGATACTTATCTTGTGTTGAACAATAGATAAGTGTCACACTCAGACTTAAGTAGTTTTATGAATATGGGCCCTGGGCTTTAAAGAGGCGACAAAAACAAATGGGTTTCCTGTCTGTCTGCCTCGATTTCGTTCGCCCATAGATCCTGAAACATGACAACGAAAGATATGGCAGATCACGAAGCAAGACGTAGCACAAACGTACTGCCTCTCTTTCTTGTTCAATCAGTCACAGTATCGCGTGCCACGTTGTGGACAGAAGTTCTCTAACCTTTTCTCGTAGCCTTTTCCAACGATCACGCCAGACCATTACGTAAACAGAATTAGCGGCGACTTGAATGATACTATCTAAAGCTAGATTCATACTTCTCCGTTTTGCGCTTTGAAGTATGCATCTACCTTATTAAGGACCCACTGATGTGACCAGGGGCCATATGCATAAAATATCTTATTAAAATTTTCCTTATCTTTTGTTTGGAACAATAGTTTAAGGGAAATTTTACACTTAAAGATAATGTATCACGACTTCATTGTTTACATTCAATGTTTGTAAACATGGATGTTTACATTATGTTATTGTGGACTTTTGGGACATGCCAATCCACCAAAATGAATACTTTTGGAATCAACAGAATTTCTAGAGGGGCATGCCACCAACAAATTTCTCACAAGACAAAGAAAGTCTTGACATAAACAAACAAAATGTAAATAAACAATGAATTTCGTGGCCCGCGAAAATATCCGTGATATATTATCTTTAAGATGTTTTATGCATACGGCCCCAGGTCAAGAACCGAATCGTAGCGAAGAGGCGACAAAGATGATTCTCCTCTTCAATTCCTAATACTTTAACATGGAATCCCCAGCACAACCTCACAACCTTCTGTATCAAGAGGAACAAGGTGGCTCTCTCCTCCTAACCGTCAGATTCGTGTAAATTGAATTTACACGAGAAGCTCGCCATCCCTGATGACACGTAACAGTATCTTCAGACCGACTAGTCTTGGTGATTACCGGTCCGTTTCTAATATTGGTCTCATGATGAACAAGTCATTAGGGGAAGCAATTTGGAACTGGTATTACCTTTGTCTTTGCTATGTTGGTGAATGTGATTGGTAATACGAGATACCTGAACGTTGAGAAAGAGTGTACGCCTACCCCAGGTTAACCAGTGCTACGGGGAACAGGGAGGGACGCACGCACGCCTCATATACATGTACATGTATAGAGCTCGACCGCATTTCATACTTTCTCGTCGACTAGTAGGCCTACATGTATACGAAGCGGAAAATGCTTTGTTTGGAACCAACGTGGCGTGAAATAACAAAGCATTTTCCGTTCTGCATACTTGGCCACGAGAAGTATGAACTGGTCAAATCTATGAAAATGCTTTGTTAGGAAGCAAGTGCAGCGAGGAATGACAAAGCATTTGCTTTCGTGGCCGCGCCTTTATGACTAAGCCATAATCCCTTCGTTCCCAAATGAACATCGTCATGTCAGCAGTCCTTTTGATCTCATGCCTTCATTTGTGTTATGTATGAAAAACGAAAGTGTTATAAGTGCTAAGTGTAGCGCCGAAAGAGCAGGTTTTGAGGCTACTCCAGGAGCCTGACGATGGAGATGCTGCCACTTGCCATAACTTGACGTGGAAGTTGGTTCCATACATGCCATACTATTACATGTAGTCTTGGGCCGGTGCAGCACGATCGCGATGAGAAACTGACCTAATCCGCCCACTGGCGGCCGAAGTAGCAGTTTGTCATCATTTCAAACTTGTCAACAGACCTTTAGAACTGTAGGCAACGACCAGTTCTTCACTGAATGTAGATGGGGCAGTGCATCAGGACGAGTACCGTTGCACAAAATATGGTGTGCATTATTCGCCACAGCGTCTACATGAAGCTTTACCAATACGAATGAACCAAGAGACAGCAATGGAATACCTCTCACCCTCAATGTGTGTACCATACTTGACTCAAGTGTACTGTCTCATTAGGTATTCGTCAGGAATAACAACTATACATCTCATGATGATGAGACGTCGATATAACACCGGCCGTCGACCGTTTGTCGATACACTCTGCCATGGCTTATTTGGGAATTCAGACTTGAATTCTAATGTAAAGAGCACCCCGTTGTCATGGTATTAGGTCTAACTCGAGTGTCCAATATTGACGGCCAGCGGCTCGTCTTACATTGCGGACAGAATAACAAATAGTGTACCAGGATAGGAAGTGGTGGATGTGGTATAGAATATCAATGCGACTAACGGATTTGGTTGACGTCACCTTTCCGAAGACATCTGATGCATGAAATTTGAAGAAAAAAGTCGAATATAGGAGGATTTTGAAGTTGGGAGAGCGGAGGACAGTGTAATCGTCTAAGACCTGGGCACTGTGGTCTCCGAGTCCACGTGAAGAAAGTGGACGTCCCGTGGTGGGGAGAGTCCTTTGCAAGAGCAAGAACGAAGACCAGGAACCAGCCCACATGCAATCCCACTTGACTCCCAAACGAAGACAGATTTGGCCGGAGGCAGCCAAGTTACCACGACCCGCAGTAGTAGAAACCGTCCTTGGCCACAGTGCGAGAACGAAGGTCAAGAACCAGCCGACATTTCAATCTCACCCCACTCTCATCCGAAAAAGATTCAGCCCGTGAGAGCCGACCTTTAAGAGGAAGCTGTGTTACTAGAAAAACCTGCCAGTAATTCCAATTTTACGATTTCCACTGGCAGGTGGCTCCTTTTGGCCAACCTCGACGCAGAAGACGAAAGAAAAGATAGAAAGAACAAGAACAAGTCGTCCTTTTTACCAAGTAAAACGTAGTGACTATCAACTACCTTGGCCTATCGAATTGATTCAGAAGATAATCTCAGCTTGGAATCTCAGAAGCCATGATAGATTTCCTCTAACTATAGCCAAGCTTGCTTTCAAGACGAACACAGTCAAGTGCACAAGCTAATCCTCTTATTTTTCTTCCTAAAGGTTTGGTTTGCTTCACCCTGTGACATTTCCACTGAAAAGAATCTTGCAAGAGATAAGTCAGATGTATCTAACATAACGCATGTATCTCTTGTACACCTGCGCGGCACCGAAAGGGACTGATGTGACCACTCTATAAATTGGTAGTTGGCCCTTCTTTAAAGAGGACAGTTTTGGTGTGGGTGAGTTGGCCCTGCGTGGAAGTTAGTATGAATTGGTCCTTGGTGTCTTGTTGAGTTCACTGTTTTGGGCCTTCACATCACACACTTTCTCGTACCGTTTGGTAATTTTGCTTCGAGAGGTTACCATTTGGAGTCAGCGTCAGTCAGGATGGGTTGCAGCAACAGATGGACGAGAGCCACGATGCTTTAGAGAGCATCATGGATGTACCAATGAGGAACCCGCCCGCCGTTTATCCCGACAGGTCGGCGCAGCGATCGATGTGACCGAACCGACGTCATTGACGTCGTTTTAATGTGCTGACGTTGCGTCATGAAAATATCTGCTGTACATTTTTCTACAGGAAAAAATGAGATAATGACGTTGCCGTTATCGCCATCCTACCTCTTTATTTTAAGGAAAAAAGCAAAGAAATTGCAGAAATTTTCATCCGCGACAAGATGGTGTAAATTTTAATGTCATGCGACCGAAAAAATAGGGTTGATTTCATGCCAGAAGTTAATGGAAATGACTGGAAATCAAGTTGAAAAAAGAAACTTCGGTCACATCGATCTAGATCGCAGCGCCACGTCGTGACGTTAGTTCGTCCGGTTCCTCATTAATCGCAGACGATCCAGGCGCGACAACGGGTAATCCCTCGGCTGTGATCTCGTCTTCTGTCAGACATCTGGCGTGAGGAACGCGGGATTACCTCGTACAATTGATGAAATGATTTCGGTCAGATGTGACCAGACAATCATTGAGACAATTGAGACATCTCAGTACTGATCATAGGCTAATCTCCAGCGGTCGTCTGCCGGCAGAACACAGACGGCCGTCGGATATCAAAGATACCATTCACCTGACATCGGCCTATTTTCCCTGAGGAGATTTGTCAGGGGCAGTAAAAGGAATCCACTTATAACGAAGACATAATGACGAGAGAAGACAGGTGGCCATCTGGCAATATAGCATTACCGTTTCCAAGTGCTTCATATATTGTTACGCCAATCACTCCTGAAGAAATCTTTCTTGGGAACTCAAGGAGCGGCTCATTCAGAGCTCACTTGATCCTTTCCGGCCAGATTGGCTGCCTATTGAACCTGCGGCCTCGCGATCACGAGTCCGACACTTTCTGAGCTCCTCCCTTCCTTTCAAAGAAAATGGAGCATTGAAAGGAATCAGTGGAAACACAGAGCATTGAAAGAGGAGAGTGGGAGCATTACTGGAGCATAGAAATGCAATAGTGGGAGCATAGAGGAATATTGGCTGATATCAAAAATATCTATTTTTGCTGATATTCATAAAAGGTAGCAAATGCTTTTACTTCAAGTTTTGCAGTACATTTACACTGGACAGTACTGTTCAAATCTTAAGTAAGAGCATTTGGTAACTTTTATGAATACCAGCCATTGGGTCATATGAATAAAGACAAGCAAATGCTTTTACTTCAGATTTGTACAACATTGCATAAATTTGTATTGCAAAATTCAGGTAAAAGAATTTGCTAATCTTTATTCATATGACCCATTTTTTGTGTCCCCTCCCCATCCCAGTCCTGTAAAACATTCTTCGGCTAGTAGTGGTGCTTTTATTTGTTCGCTAGAGAATCTCTTGTCTTTCACAAGGTCAAATAAACAAACTGAACGGTGTACAACATGACGTGCATGGATACTGCAAATGCCGCCCCGACAGAAGATGACGTTCATTGGCCAAAAAAACGATTCATTGGATCACATGATTAAAGACTAGCAAATGCTCTTACTTAAGATTTGTACAGCATTGCCTCGTGCATTTGTATTGCAAAATGCAAGTAAAAGCATTTACTAGTCTTTATTAATACATGTAGGACCCATTATTTTCGTCCATTGCTCATTCAATGCCATTCGCAAAATGCGTTGAAATCATGTGGAACTGTGAAAATATCGCCAAGTAATTCAAGGATTAGACTGTTATGGCGGGGTTAACAAAATACGCCTCGCTGGTATTAAGTATGGTGAGGTGATGTCAATTCAGGAGTCTAAGCGTGGGCGAGTAATGAGCTCTCGAGCTTTGGGGAATACAAGCACTATTAGAAAATGACATCTTTTTCTTGTTCAGCAGCCAGGAATAAATACGATGAGTAGACGACAATGTTCTTTTCATTCGCCTTAGGTTCAATACGTGATAATTAATTACGTCAGAAGACTGAACATATCATCAGGCTGCAATAACAAGAAACAGTTAGTCTTTAATTCGAAGGCGGTCCCACGGGCAATTCGTTTTCTTACAGATACAGTAAAAAGCTCTGCACATTTTTAATAATGGTAATAATAATAATAACGGTGAGTTCTTATATAGCGCTTCATAGCGTATAACGCTTTCTAAGCGCTTCACAGATTATTACCCCAGCCTCTGATTCAGAAACCTTTCTGTAGAAACCAAAGGGCAGCCACAATATAGCGCACACGATGGACATTTCAGGCCAGTTGAAAGTTACAGANTTGCAAGTATCTTTTGGGGGTGAACAAAAAGGCAGGAAATTTGGCAACCAAATCTGAACTTGGACGATTTCCACTTACGATAAATATTGTTGCACAATGTGCGAACTTTGAGAAACATTTAGACAGTACAGAAAATTCAATTTTAAAAAGTGCAGTGGAAGAAGCTAAGAAATTAAACTCTGATGGATATCATTCATGGTTTGCTTTCTATGAGAAAATATGTAAAAAAGGAGGGATTGATCCAAAGAAACAAACAATCAAGGAAATTAAAGAAGATCTAAAACAGAAATATATCAAATATTGGAAAGAGACTTTTATACTTCAATATACAGAAAGCGATTCAGGTAAATTTGGAACTTATGCAAAATTTAAACAGTTTTTTGAGTATGAACCATATCTAAGTCAGATAAATAATTTCAAACATAGACAATCATTATCCAAGTTCCGAATAAGTAACCATAGGTTACAAATAGAAATGGGAAGATACAAAAGACCAAAAACTCCTAGGGAACACAGATTCTGTGAAGCTTGTCTAAAAAATAATATTAATATTATAGGGGATGAAATTCACTTTCTTTTGAGATGTCAGGAATTAAACAAAGAACGAGAAGAGTTAAAATCACAATTAATTTCAGAATATCCAAACATTAGCAAATTAAAAGACGAAGATTTATTTATATATCTTATGAATGCTGAAAAAACAGTGATAAGAAAAGTTGCGAAATTTTGTTTCGCTTATATGCCAAAAAAAGGTTAATCTTGAAGACATCCCGTACATACATAGGTAGAAAGAATTATTTTTGATCACGGGTTCCTTCTTCCCATTTTTTTTGTATCTGTCAGAACAATGTTTATTGTATTTTCCATCCTAAAAAGAATATGTAACATTTCTTTACGGAACAATAAACTAATTTGTAATTTGTAATTTGTGGTACGCGGGTGGTGCGCGCCGCGGAAGGGAGGTCAATTGTGCCACGTACTGTATAACGCTTTCTAAGCGCTTCACAGATTATTACCCCAGCCTATGATTCAGAAACCTTTCTGTAGAAACCAAAGGGCAGCCACAATATAGCGCACACGATGGACATTTCAGGCCAGTTGAAAGTTACAGAGTGGCACGGCTGGGGATCGAACCCGCGACCTTCCGATCACGAGTCCACAGCCCTAACCATGAATTTTGGTAGAACTGCCATTAAAAACCCCCAAGACAAAGTTCAGCTCCTGCATAACGGCAACCATTTTGTTTTCAACCCTAACCAGCCCTGAAACAATCATTACCATGTAACACAGAAACGTCCAATTCTCGATACCCGCTAAGACGATGATATACGCTGACATATAATATAGCGTGCTCGAGATTGAAAAACCTAATGGGCCATGCGAGGAAACCTCCAGCCAGGAGTAATGCTTGCTTAATTTCCTGTAGAAGACAAAAAGGTCGATTGGAGAATGGTAAATCAGAATAAAACGACAAGGAAGTGGAGACAACGTGCCGGTCTTTGCATTTTTGATGGGGAGGCGATGATTTTTATCCGGCGCTAAATTCTCACCCTCGATCGCAAAGCTACCGCCATTGGAAAGAAAATCGTCGTGAATTTTTTGTGTTCGGTTTGTTGTACACGAATCCGGGGGTCTTCATCCTTGTAAAAAGTACAGCTCACCATAAAGTTGTGGTTCAGAGGAAAAGAAATCACCCACACAAACGCGAGGAAAAGCTCGTAAAGACCACCCACGTCTATTTGGTTATAATAGGGAGTTAGAGAGATCACACGCTAACGTTAACATTTACGTTAACAATATTTTTTGTACATGTACATGAAATGCATGCAAGAAATAGCGTTAACGTAAACGTTATCGTTAGCGTGTGATCTCTTAAACTCTGTATTATCACGCTGGTCCATGTGCCATCGAAAGGCGTTGATGTTGATCAAGAAAAAATTGATAAGCATGCCGAAGATATCAAACCTGCCTTCAAATCAGTGCTTATATATAGCTCTTGTTTTGGCGATCTGATTGACAATTCATGCAGCTCATCAATCAGGAGATGTTCGGTTCTTCCGGTGCAAGGATGTACATGTACGATGTATATATGAAGTATTTCGTGCTAATATTCAATACTGTAAAAAATCATCCGTTTTCATGGGTACACGGCCGTGGGTACACATACCAACATGGGAACACTACACTCATTCCCAGTTGCATGTACCCGTATGATGGGTAGGCCTACAGCGGGACCTTGCGAAATGGGCTTAAAAATTGGACAAGGAATTTACCCACTGCCATGGGTACGCTGTACCTATTTCTTTTTACAGTGAAGTAACTTACGGACAGCATGCGCACCAAGACGGTGGAATATCCAAAACCAAAAGTATCTTGTCGAGCATCTTCCGCGACCATCGTAATATTTCATGATGTTATCCACCTCATGTCACTTGCAATGCAATCTAATAATTCCACCTGCAAAATGACGGTACACTGAGGCACGAGCTACATGTGTACCAATATTAGGCCAGTTAAATTTTAATGACCACGAGAACGTGAAGATTGTTTCGATCCACAGAATTACATGCTTGTTGTCACAAGGAAATTACCATTATTTTGACAGTGAGTGCCACCTATGACATTCGAAACAGCCAGAACAGTCACATGACCCCCCATCTACTTATCATAATTTATGACTGGCTATGCAATTGGCTCGCTGTGCCTTGTACACATACGTAAAAGGCAAGAGTAGATCTTCAAGTGGCCAATAAATAGCGACACTGTAAATAACGAAAAAAAACTTGAACTTTCTTATCGGGAACCAATTCTAGCTAAACCTTCCTGATTTCAATGCAGCCTCTTTGCCGGATGTACTAATTGCGACCGAGAGTGACATGATGTGGGCTGCTGATCAACGTATCCGGCGTGGTATTGGCAACAGAGGCGCTGGGGGCAACGAAAGAGCAGGTTTAATGAGACTCGGTGAAGGGAATCACAAGCTTGCGTCATTTCACCATGTACACCCCCAAGGGAAGTTAAAGTACTTCGAACGTTTAGAATTTCCATTATAGTAGGTGGTCCTCCGTTCATGTGACTGAGTTCAGGTATGCACCAGATGAAGCAGCTCTCTGAAAACTCACATCTAGAGCCGACCGTCTCATACACACGTGCAACACTGACTTGTGCTCCTGCTCCTCGGCGTTGAATTCAAATTTAAGTCCATACCTCTGTCTTTGTATGGGTTACTGTCCTCCTGAATTGGATTTTTTCCATCAGCTGAGGACCGATGCCAAAGCATCATTAGCCCTGGTAAGTATGGAAGAGGCCATCTCAAGCTGCTCATGTTGCTCACTTGGATGAGGTCTTTTACTTGCCTTTGCAAGTGAGGCAGGAATTAAAGGCACCACGGCTTACTGTCCAATGCGACGGACGTGTCCAAGTTCGGGAACCATCATCGAATACAGCACGTTGCACAATGGGGAGCGCCAATTGGTCACGTGATGACTACTGATAGTGCAGACGAGACACCTAGCGTTGACCTAGACCCATTGTTCGAGAGATGCGGTTCACCAAGCACGGCCAATCACACCTTGAATCGTCATGAATAATAGGTGGCATTGGTGTACTATCAGTTCAAAACCACGCGTATATTCTCGCGTGGTCTGCGTGATCGGTGTTCCCTATTGACCTCCCTTCCGCGCCGCGCACCATCCGCGTACCACATGCAGCGTCATGAGTGTACCGTCCTCGTATCTTCCGCGGACGTCGCGCGCCGTCATGAAAGACACGTAGTGAAGACGTAACGTCATTCGCCCGTGGTGCACGGACGTGACGCGGAAGGTGTGCAGAAAAAGGTAGGTCAATTGTGTAACTTCGCTAAATCGGCTTGATTGGTCATGACTTTTGGAAGTTTAAGACTTCCATCTTCCACTACAAATGCTCCACCGGGGAAGTTGTTTAGAAGAAGCTTCATCATCACCTTAACACATGTCAATGGCCATGATCAAGTCAGGACAGAACGCCCAGTCCGATTCAGAATGATATTACGTCGCGATTTCCCTGTCAACTGCACTTGATGAGTCGATAATGACAATCAGCCAATCGGTCATTTGGTGATGGTCAAGTATTCCAATCGAGCCCCGGGCTCGGCCATCATGCCCATACTACGAGAGATACACAGTACGGGCAAATGACTTAATCAGCCATGACAGTTTGTTGTTGGCACTAATGCCCTGTGATATTAGATCTGATAGTGTACACTCCCCACATCATTACGACACAATAAAGGAGCTAATCGGCTGATTTCCAATCTCCTCTCTTGAGCATCAAAGGTAGTCTGGCCTCGGTGACATTTGCCGAGTCAACAGAGTGAGACCTCGACATGTCATGTCTCTTGTAAAATCACCCATCGACTAATCGGGCGGAAACTAATCCAATGTACATGTAGTTGAAGTACGCGGCCTCGCTTTTGAATTCGAGAGTCGTTGCAAGGAACATGAAGGGTGCACAGCCATAGCCGCTGCAAAAATATTGGTGTGTTGCTGCCGGTGCGATTGGCATCGAGGTAAAATATCTTTTAGTTTGCCATTCACCAACATCTTTTTCTCACAGTCAAACACAAATACAGCACCATAGTGAACGACTACCGGTTGTCGTGATACGTTTGTGACCTTGAAAAGTAGGTCAAATCAAAAACTCGTTATATGTTATGTATTATCCTAATTAGATACACCTATGATAAAAATTTGGAGATGGTCCAGTCATTAGTTCAGGAGTTATTGCACTTTTTGTGTTTTTGGTTTTGGCCACCTGGAGGCCAAGCCAAGAATCGAATCGGACCGAAATTTGGTGTCATAGGTCATCCGACCTAGGGGTATGTATGTACAAAGTTTGAGATCAATAGCTCCAGCGGTTACGAAACGTGCCCTGCTAACATATGCAGTATACGTAAAGTTAAAGTTAAAGTTTGGGTTTATAGTCTGATATCAACAACGGTAGAGGTGTCATCCGACTTTACACTTTAACCCCAGTCTATCCTGAAACCTTTCAGTAGAACTCAGATGAGCTGCTCATTCAGCGCTACAATCGAGCATTTCCGACCGGTACCCATTTATACACCTGGGTGGAGAGAGGCCAGTGAGGCAAAGAGACTTGCCCAAAGTCTCACGCCCAGTGGGATTCGAACCCGGGACCCTCTGACCGCTAGTCGGAGGCCCGAACCACTACACCACCGTGGCTCCTACAGTACAGTACACAAGAACGAATCTTCGAAAAGCCTTTGAAGTGTGTCGAAAATTCCTCAGTTTGGGTCAGGAGCTTCATGTAGGCTACTGACGACAACACCAAGCCCTACGATTGATAGGGGAGTCTAAACCCGCTCTATAGTCGAGGTATTGGTAACATGCCTTGTCCACAACGAAGTCTAATACTAGTGTCCCACTGGCGACTTTTTCCCACGACAAGGGGCGAATCTGAAGTCTGCGACATTCCCTCGACAAGCTGCGATATTTAGCATTAATGTGTTTTGCATAGGATCATGGAGCCAGAGAACCACTGCGAACATAGACGACAGTCTACGAAGATGTACGAATTTTTCATTCGTCCCTTGTCGCAGGCCAAAATTCGCCAGTGGGACACTAGTATACCGAATGGTCGATGATCAACACCGGTTGGTCGTCTTCGAGCGACGCTGCTGAAAGGGCAAGATTTCGACAAAGAAAAATCTTTCTGCTCCTAATGAAAGTCCGCTGTAGTTCCAGCTGCTTTCATCCCAAGTAGCTGGTTGATGCCCCTGGCACACACAATCATCTCCCTGAATGGGCGGCGACTTCACAGGAGACTGGTATTGGCTTTTGTAATTACAAAAGAAACGGAACAAAACAGCTTCGGCGTTCTTCTGCCTTTGGGATTATAGTATAGATTACATCAGAGAAGATTATTTTATCACAGGATTAATGTAACACGGGCAGGCGTGTTTGTTTCCGATATTTCTGGAAGATTAAAGAGGGATATTTTCAAGGTCGCCGGTGTGAGATGAGATAAAGATTAAAGGAATCGTTGTCATTAGCAGGCGAAAGGAGAATTGCAAAATCGCCCTTACTACAAGTGCAATATCATTTACTACTTTTGGGTCTAAAATAGCAGAACATAATTGAGCAATGTATCGCCGACTTCGCTGACCTTCGGTTTAAAGTGTAGTTCGGCACTGAGACGCAGAGTGGCGCTAAGTGACTCCAGGATGAGTCACCTCTTTCCGAAAAGGGGGATAGTGTTCTGACAGAATGGCACGGCCTAACCCGGCGACCTTGGAAGATTTCCGTATGGCCTAATGGTTGGCACGTTGGCCTCAGAGATAGAAGTTAAGCACCGTAGATTGCGGTCAAATACTGAATTACGAAACAATTCAAAAGCATATATCGGAACTGTTACCAACGAAGGCTGAAGACTGTTTGCCACCAAGATGTAGAACAGGCCAGGCATAATCACCGTCATCATCGGTGATTACATGAATCTCCCAACACCGTAGATGCATTCTTGCCGACACTAAGCACAGTCACAGCTTCACAAGTCTCAGCAAAAGTATATATAACATCAGTAGCCCGAAAATAGACTCGATCGATTATTATATGTCCGGTACATTATCTGTAAGATCTAACAAACGATCCCTGCTGCAGTTGTACAGATTCACGAATCAATCAACAAACATGATATGCTTCTGTAAGCAATACGGATCTTGAGGCAAATCATCTGCTTTGAGAAAGGTCAAAGGTCGCAGTAGAAACAAATACGAGTAAGCTAATAATCACCGAATTACTTTAAAGGATTCGGGGAACAGACGTCTGTTTTTCATAATTAGGATATAGAAGGCGGCTGGCGGCTGTTGGGTGGGAAGTCCTTTGGAGGAACCAAATGGCGAGTGCTTTTCCGTCTCCAACGAGGAACCTGCGAAATTAATCCGTTACGCGGCGCTGGCATCGATCAGATCGAACTGCCCATGTCCCTAGGCTTTTCCTATTAATTCTTGGTCTGAAAAACCCAACTGGGGGATTTGGTGAGAACTGAAAACATCGTGCGTGCAATGCAAAGATGTCGACATCTGGACAGTTTTCCTCGATGAGAATTCCAGACAATGTTTGCACAAAAAAATTACATGAACACATGTTAAATTTTCCCGCGATGCGATGTCGACTGCGACAAAAGTGACATCATGATGACGTCTTTCGATAGGAGACTGGTAACGCCGCCTTGCGTCATGCTGGTTCCTCATTGGAATAAAAGGCTACTTGAAGTTAACTCGTGGAAACATAAAACTGACCGTCCCCAGGTCTACTAATTAAATTCCACTCTCTCATGTAGGGTTTACCTGAACAGGACCGATTGCTTACGTCCAATGAAATTTGGACATCACCGCACAACAAGGTTATTCATTGTATACAAAAGGAAGCAAATAAGGGCAAACGCTTGGAAAAAATGACTGACCTTAACGAAGAGCCAGCATCCATGGTCTTCATCGGAAAGTCCAATATAGAAAGTGACAAAACAGATGGTTCAGGAACAAGAACGCAATTTTCCCCAGCATCCGCGGTGAGATTTAAGCGCGAAATCGCATCTTCACCGCAGAAAATACAGCACTTGCTATAGACAACTCTCCGGTCTTATTCCCTCGTTGAACGGCGGGTATCCATGGTAACGGCTCAAACATGTTTGGCACCACGCTGTAGAATGCACTACTGGGCAGGGAATACCTTCTTAAAGATTCAATTCATGTGACAGTAGCTGAGAGAAGACACAAGTCTTCCATTCTTAGGAGGCGGTGTCTTCATCAGATGGTGTGTTAACCCCTTTTCGGCAGAGACGATGAACATATTTACCAATTTTAGGGAAAAAGTTGAAATATGAAGAAAAAACAATCTGGAGCTTCGTATTCACAGGAAACAACCAAGAAATCGTTTTTTCCAAGGCAGGGAGATGTCCAATCGATGAGTACAAGTTAGAACTAAAGGTTAGCAACATGAATTCCTTTCCAAGATCAAGAACCGCCATAACTTTACAGAATTTATCAGCAATCTTATCATTTTTCATGACCTCAAGCCAAAGCCAATTCGATTTCAATATCGCAAGCGATGTGAAACGTTTAATTTTGCCTATCTAATCGAATCCACCCGGTATTTGATTTTGTTTCATTTTCTGAGATATTGGCAATCAATTTGAGAATTTCATTTTTAGAACCAGGCGTTCTGTCGTCCAAAAGTTTACTAGCATTCTTTTCTCTTCTAATTCGTTCGTGTTTTGCATCGCGAATCAAGACACAAGATTTTTCCACCTCGCCGAGATACTGTCCTATTGCATGGCCTATTCCTTTGAGATTCGCACGTTTCTGACAGACAAAACCCCAAACTGCTTCAGCACACGCAGGTCTCACGCAGGTCTCAGGAGATGACCAATAGGCGTCACTAGTGTGTGTAAGCATTGGCGCCAAACTATTCAGCCAATCAGTGATCTCCTTTCAGGACCACTTTAGGGCATAGCGGCGGATGATCATTGCGACCTGTGCCTCTCGACATGTCTCAGCCAATCAACACATATCTTCAGCGTAGGTGCAACTGTCACTTCCGGTCGTGGCTTTTGACTGCTCATGCGCCATGTTTTGGTGATACATGTACTTCAATTTTTTGCCAACAATGCCAGCGTTCGCGTTTAGTGGGATACAGCAATGTGACACCAGGCCCGTATTTAACTTTTTGGTCCTGGGGGGGGGGGGGGGGGGAGATCCCTTTTTGCCCAAAATCATGAAAATCACGTTTTTTGGTTGGCTCTGCGGGGGGCAACTGCTCCCATTGCCCCCACCCGCTAAATACGGCCTTGGACACGGAATTAACCGCCAGGGCCGAGCTTAACATATGCACCGAGAAATGTGATCAACAATCACGATTGTCAGCATTTGGTGTGAAAAACACATTGTTAGCTGCAGTCCCGTCTTAATATTACCCATCACTGAGTCGTCGTTAGGATGATTAAATTTACTTTTTCTATTTCTGGTGCAATTAAACTTTGGTTCGATTTAGAAAATTTCCCGCTTGCTTTTCCCTTCAGGCTGTATCAGTCCTGCAGAAGCAGAGCTATTAATTTGCGAAAAAAATGTTGCTGATAAAGCGCAAATGGAAAATCACTTCCACCACCATACTCACCGATAGGGTAAGTAGTGCCTTGACAACGGTTTACTTAACCGATCTAATTGTACACGGTAAAACCATTAGAAGTTTCAAGGAACATAAGTAAAGTGGATGTGAGTAAAGAATACGAGAGTGTACATTATCATGCAACACCGATCGAATATTGCAGGTGGTATAGTCATTTTGGAATTCCAAGCAGACTGGCCATGTCAGGTAGCAAACTTGACGCTAGGTGGCGATATCTGAGAATATCACCACTAGTATCGACGCTAGGTTTCCATCTTGAAAAGTAGTGCGCGCGCGGAGCGGACAGTAGAAATTCTTCTATTTGTAAAGCGGTTACCCATCACGTCGTTTTCTACGCTTACAATATAGATCGTTGAAGATAGGTGCATAAAGGTAATATAGATCGTTGAAGATAGGTGTATAAAGGTATAGAGTGATACAAACATCGGTGGAGTATATATAAAGTAATAATAAAGTTATTCTGTTTCATTTTCGACAAAATACTGTTTTCTGCAAATAATACCATTTTGAAAAAGAAGTTCGCATCACGTGATAGACCAGCCCACCGACGATGACGTCAAGATTTTCAAGACGGCGATCTAGCGTCAAATGGCAGTGTTCAAATTTTGGTCCAAGTATCAAAAAATTTCAACGCTGCGTGGAGTATGGTCAGAAAGCCGACTCCCTTTGAAGATCCTGATGTCCTCGTGGTTATCACGTCCGCTTAGCAAGCGCTAAACAAATGAAATGGCCAGGGCCATTGTGCTCACCTCTGTGACAAGTCTACATGGTTAAGTGTGAAACTATGACTCTCATGGTGAATGTTGAAGGATCATACAGATAAAGATAAAGCTGAACACACCAAGAAGTATTTTTATGATCTGATCAGTATTATCAGTCAATGACATAAACTCAGGTGATGGCACCCAGAAGGAGTACAATTTCTGAATACTACAAGTAGTATTTGTGAACAAACTGCTTTCCTGTCTAGGTCACAGGTGTCAAAAATTCTATTTTTCAAGATGGCCACCTGGTGGCCAAACGTGACCTTCGTTGGGACTGAAATTTCAGCAGGAATGTACAGATATTTAGACAACATTGAAACATCGTAACATTTACTACCGATGAGATATGGCCAAAGTCAATTTTTCAAGATGGCCGCCTGGCAGCCATGTTGACGTCCAATCGAACCGAAATTTGGCATATAAGTAGACGGTACCAAGACACATATTTAGGCACGGTTAAAGCATCCTAGCTACCACTATTTATGAGGTGTGGGTCGAAGTCCCATTTTTCAAGATGGCTCCCTGGCGGCCATATTTGACGTCGAATCTGACTGAAATTTACCATATATTTATATGGTACCTAGATACATATTTTGACAACGTTAAAACATCCTACCTACTCCTATTTATAAAATGTGGGTCAAAGTCCATTTTTCAAGATGGCTTCCTGGCGGCCATATTTGAAGTCCGATCGGGTTGAAATTTGGTGCATTCGTGCAGGGTGCCTAGATATATCTTCACACCAAATCACAACCCTCTACGTCAAATAGCAGTGAAATGTGCCACCAAACAGTGAATTTTGAACATTGACCTCTGTGACCTTGAAAAGTAGGTCAAATCAAAAACCCGGGATTTATGTGATGTCTCATCAGAGGACCCCACCAAAAAAGTTTTGTGGTTCTAGCTAACAGCGTTCAGGAGATAGGGCCGAAAGAAGGTTTTCACAAAGCGCCCCCTACAGGCCAGAGTGTACAAGCAGCAGCGCTAAGTTTCGGTCCAGAGATAGTTTTTACCATAGGGTACCTGTACACCAAATTTCAAGTTTGTAGAGGTGAGCTAAAAAGTACCTGTAACGTCTGACAGTGTGAAGAACGTGACACTGACGCCAACAAAGTCAAGTGAGATTTCTTCATTCACAGAAACGATTGCAAACAGCCGTCAATGCCGCATATCCTTACTGGTGAACACATGAACAAATGGAATACATTTCTTCTTATGACGTAATTGATAAGGCGAGAAGTACAAGAGAGACCCATCGAATGAGTTGAAATGAAAACCTTTCTGTCTGTGGACCCTTGTGTGTGACGTGAAATCAACTAGGCTCTCCATGAAGGTGATTTTAGAGGAGTCATTCTCAGAAACATCAAACGCGTGCGTGTGTTTTTGGAAACTAATCGCCCGGGGACCGGGTAAAGCGAAAAGAAACATTACCTTGAAATATGCATTATAAAGTGGTGAGGGATTGTTAGTGTGACGATTGAGATACTGTAGACTTCTGACCACGTGCTTTGACGGTACGTATCGGTCTCTTCGTCTTAAAATAACTATGCAGAATGGGCGCGTGAATTCTTGCAGATAGTACAACTCTTCGTTATGACATAAAATTTTCTGAAAACTTGCAATAGTCAGTCGTGTACCATTTTCAAGTATAATATGAATGCTACCACCTACTATGCGTTCACTGCTGTTATATAACGAGGCTTCCTGGTAATGTCTTGTCTGGCACGATACAATAACTACGTCTGAATTGTGGTCAAACGTCAATGCACTAGTTCGGAAGCAACGATCTGTGAGCGGGACAACAAATCGGCCGCTGAAACCACCACCCTTGGTGACATTATAAAGCACATGCTTCTTGGGATTTTTCAAAAGATACAAAATGCATAACTTGTAAAGAGCCACGTTATTATAGCCGGTAAGATCCATTCTGTCTGCCATCGATGTGTTGTACGTAAGACAAAAAGTGCCATCACGTAAGCTGTAGACTAGTACAGTAATTATTGGCATTTTGCTCAAACCAGTAGGAGATATATGGCATAATATTTTCCCTCCCGAACTGTCAAAGAACCAAGCGTCGTATTTACCGATAACCAAAGGTGGGATCACCTTCACTGGAACCCTTTTCTGTTTGTACCGAATGACCCTCCGAACCTAGAATTCAAAACCACGGTTATTTTAGAAGGGGAGATATTCCGTGGGCCTAAGTTAAAAAAGCATTCTGCAAAACGTGTCGCATGATGTCGACCTACCATCTACATAATTTTTGGAGCTAGAAGCATGAATCTGATCTATGCTTGCACTTCGGTCGTCGGAACTTGCTTCATTGCTTTCTTTTTGCCGCAACATGCGTCATGGACAAGTCGCAGTTCGTGATCTCCGGCCGATTGGCGGCCATTTTGAAAATTTCAATGCATCGAGCAGCATAATGTGCACTGAAATGAATTTCGTGAAAACTGCCTGATAACGTAGAAAGATGTTTATAAACCTGATTCAGTAACTATATCGAACAAAGAGTAGGTCTTTTGGATTGATTTCAAGTGTCTTCGTATTTATTTTAGCAATTTTTTGTGACTGTCATGACTGTACTCGTACACTCTGTTGTACATCGATTTATCGTTTGGGTGTACGTGTAGGATATTCTTGTAATCGTCAATGTAAACCATTTTGTTGTGTGTGTTCTTTATTTTTGACCCTCGCAGTTCTAGAAAATCTGGCCTGATTCCAAGACGTTTTATTTCCAACTCTAGTCCCTGTTTCGGACTGCAAAGTATTGTCCACAGGAACCATCGGCGGGTATAAAAGTACTGGCCAAAAAACAACCCAGAATGATAATTTATTGCGGTGAATGTAAATTTGCCAGCTGTTATCAGGATGTCGTTTATTTGATTACGCAATCCAATGCGGATATCGCAAAAAATTGTCAACTGCCAAAGTGTAAATCTTTTGGTTTGTACGAGGATGATGTACTTGTAGTCGCCGATGAAAGTATGAAATAGGGACGAAAATGTTGATTTGAAAGTCACATTTACAGTGTCATTGTGTATAAGTGAAATCTCAAACTGCTTATTGTAATATTTCCTGCGGGAGAGGTAAACAGTAGCAGAAAAATGATTTTGTTCCAAAATTGGACACACAACAACGAAACGGTACATATCAAGCGTGCGGAGAATACTGTAGCGGTCATCAACCTTGCATTGTTGCTTCGGTGCGCGTACCTTGCCCACAAACCTGCCTGCGGTAAGGTCAAACAGCAACGCAGATTTCAACAAGTTTCTGTCTGATTTTCCGATCATTCGGTTAAACCGGATGTATTTAGATATTATCTCCCAATTCATTCTTAAATATTCTTTTAAATAGGCTGTACAATTGTGGGTTAAATGATATGACTTCGGACCCTTGGAATACCGAATGATCCTATTTAGCGGCACTGGATATTCAAAATACATAATTGTGATGACGGGGCGAGTTCTGTCAGAGACCACCTTCATCCATTTCTTCTTGTTTATTGGAGGAATCATGGGAATCTGTCTCGTTAGTCGGTACTGAAGCGTACGTCTTACGTGTGCCTGTGAAGGTCTTTATACAATGGCAACTTTTTCCCAACATTTAGGGCCATATTCATAAAGGGTGTTTAAGACTTAGACTCGTTTAACTTCATTAAATGCACCCACTTCCACCCATGCATTTGACGAAGTTACGCGCGTCTAAGTCTTAGACACACTTTATAAATTTGGCCCTAGAGTTACGTCACCATTTGGACAAATGTTGTATAAAGGAATTTTCAATGCACTTTACAAATGTTGTTAAAATGTTTCTAATTTGCAAGCCTGTGGATCAAAAGATCGTCTTGCTCAGGAATGTTGTTCGTATGTTAGGGAAAACGAGGAAAATGTTGCGGGTGTATACGCCGCTGAGGGCAGTGCATGTATCATAAATCGGCAACTTCAAAGAATGAACGCTGGCTAACCAAAGTAAAACAGATCTACAACAACTTCGGTGTACAAGTCGTCAGATGACCTGCCAACGCGTTAGACCACAGGTCCCCTGGAGAGCAACAAATGTAATCACACAGTAAAAAGAAGACCAATCAGCCCAGAATCCTTCGTGGATACTGGCGCGTATGTGAGGCCTTTGAATTCAAAATTGCACGGTAAAAGCGATTGTATATGAAAATATAGATGTCACTGCATCATAGGTGAGGTAATTGGGTGAGACTCAACGATTTTTGGTTCACAAGGTGACCCTTATTTTCAACACACTGTCTGTGTGTATGTCTGGAAATATTTTCAGCTATCTCAGTTGTTGAAGGAGCAACAGACTTGAAATTTGGATTGCAGCCATATTCTAGTTGGTTGTTTTATTTGTGTGAGAATTTTTTAACAGAAATGCTGTGAATTTTTTACATAGTTTTTTTTGGGGGGGGGGGGGTTAGAGGGTATATCGGTTTCTGAACGATTCTTAGAAGGTGGCGAAATATGATGTCGGTTGTATACCTGTATTAGAATTTATAATTTTTAACTATTTTGCCTTTCCATGATGAGTTGGTGAAATGGCTGAAATTGACGTTGACGTGGAATTATATAGGCAGATTTAGAGATTATTCTGCAACGGGGTCTCTGTTTGGCGCGTAGGGCTATTACTTTATTCGCGGTGAGTGAGTGAAGCGGTCTACTGTTGTATGGCAGTGCGCAGGTAGTAGATCTATATATTGCGAAATGTTATTGTGCTGCTCTCTCCCGTGGATATAGGACTGTTAATCGCTTGTGATTATACTGCTCTCTCCCGTGGACAGGACTGTTAATCGCTGGTGATTATACTGCTCTCTCCCGTGGACAGGACTGTTAATCGCTGGTGATTATACTGCTCTCTCCCGTGGATAGGACTGTTAATCGCTTGTGATTATACTGCTCTCTCCCGTGGATAGGACTGTTAATCGCTGGTGATTATACTGCTCTCTCCCGTGGATAGGACTGTTAATCGCTGGTTTTAGTGTAGACGCCATCATGTGTGTTTATATGCCAATATACGGCTGCTGGAGCCTGGGGAATGAGGCCGAGTGCCACCCCTGAGGTCACCTTGTGAACTCTGTCGCCACCAGGCTTGTTTCCTGTTCTGCCAGCGCGATGAAGTAGGGCTGTTTCTCGCTAAAATCGTGTCGGAAGAATTGCATACCTTGTCTTTTTTAGTGTATTATTTTCGATTTGGCCATTGTATGCTCACTTTCCGCCAGTTTCACGAGGGATACTCACGCTGGTGATTCAAACACAAAATTATTTTATTCGTACGCGAAGTCGTTGACGCATAACTAATGGTGCTTGTCGTATTCGCAGTTCATCTGGTAAATGGAAGGGGTGACGGGTGATTACATAATAAGCTGTCACCCCTTCTATTTGCCTAAACAACTGCAAAAATAGTCAACACGATTAGTTATGCATGGGTAAAAATCGCGTACGAAAAAATATTTTTACGTTTGAATCACCAGCGTGATACTGTGCCTATCAGATTAGCCTTCTATTGACTAATTATATCTCCAGGGCCCGTATGCATAAAAGTGGAATAAGCCCGGTTGTTCAGGTGTGGCTCACGTGAGCCTGGCTTATTCCTCAAACTCGAGTTCACGTAAAGCCTAGGTCACATATCCACTCCGGGGCCCGTACGGCGACCGTACGGCGAGTAAAAACAGACATTTTGGCCAATTTCTACGGTGCCCAGTTTGATCTAGTTTAATTTCCGCTTATCCATTGAGGCGATTTCGGCATAATTCAGCTTCGATCTGAGTTTCAGTCTCAAAAATCCACAGCAAGCCGCTGGGTGGGGAAAATCGTACGGCGCCCGGTGGCATTTGTGACCCAGGCTT
>NMRB01000916.1:35728-66004 GCA_002633025.1 Notospermus geniculatus | reverse complement strand
CCCCCCCCCCCCCCCCCGTTAAGTTATACATGGAATGAACTTTATATGGTTTTCGTTTGCAGTAGACGTCAATGGAGCCAGCGTTTTCATGTGCATTTCAATAGCTTGCAATGACAATGAAGCTAACGCTTTCCTAAGCATTTTAAAAGCAAGTGGCATCAATGTCAATGAAGTTTACCGTTTATCCTACTATTGGCGGCCTACAACTCAAAGGCCATTAATGACGGAATTTAACGCTTTCATCCAAAAAAACCTAAATTGATATAGGCCCCTACACTGATATCAAGACCAAAATTGTCATTTTTACAAAATGCTGTGCAGAGCGACGGGGTGTGACAGTAAAGCAGAATAATGCAAATATTAAAGCTGAACTGCATGAACAAAAACACCACAGCGCCGTAGAATGGTGGTCTACAGAAATGCAAACGCCCTTCGAAGTGCCTCCAGAACATGATAGACTACCGGCTTGTTTAGTGGCGCCACTGTATTCAATCTCAGGCTTTCAATGGAGATAGATCAAGAGATAGCGTCCGAAGTGACGGAGCCTGACAGACTAGTGTACATGTAGATCCGTACGGAACCTGAGTATGAGGTTGGTCAGGGTTCTTTAGTGCTTGCGCCCTGTTGAAATATATGGTAAAATGACAAAAACGTCGGTATCAACAAATAATAAAACGCTCATCTGACTTTCACAAACTCCATTTGGTATCATTACAAACATGCCGCGTATAAATCTTATTTTATTTCTTTTGCCATAGTCTAGTTATTTGAATATATTTTCGCAGAAACGCATTGTACAAGATATGAGCAACAATACATACATGACTCGCGTGATGTGTATGTATTTCTAGAAAGAATATTTAAATGATTACAATAATTATCGTCAAAGAAATAAAATAAGAATCATCCTCAACGTGTATGTAATGATACCTAATGAGTTGATGAACTCGTCAGATGAGCGTTGTATTGTTTTTGAATGCATAAATGTTGCTTGAACTAGACCATAAATTACAACAAGAAATGATAACTATAGAATGGTGACCGACTCTCTACTCTGGTTCGGAAAGAACCTAATGCCTTTAGACCTGCAGACGTCATTGGATGCCATCTCTCGATGTTACTCCATTGACAGACTCAGGGTGAATACAGTGGCGCCACCAAATAGGTTGGTAGTCTATTATGTTCTGGAGGTACTTTGAAAGTGCCTTAAAGCTGACGTGAATGAACAAAAACCACAGCGCCACAGTATGGTGGTCTACAGAAGTGCGAACGCCCTTCGGAGTTTCTCCAGAACATGATAGACTACCGGCCTATTTGGTGGCGCCACTATATTCAGTCTCAGGCTTTCAGTCGGGACACATCAAGAGATAGTGTCCAAGTGACAGAGCCTGATAGACTTAGTACGATCCCTAGGAACCGAGTATGAGGTTGGTCAGGGTTCTTTAGTGTTTGCGCCCAGTTGATATATATGGTACAATGGCGAAAACTTCGGCATCAACAAATAATACTCCACTCGTCTGAGTTTCAGAAACTCCAATTGGTATCATTGCAAACATGTTGCATATAAATCTTATTTGATTTCTTTGGCCATAGTTTCGTTATTTGAATATATTTTCACAGAAATGCAATGTACTTGGTCTGACCAGTAATACATGCATGACTTGCGCGATGTGTGTGTATTTGTAGAAAGAATATTTAATTGATTACGGTAATTATGGCCAAAGGAATAAAATAAGAATTTTACGCAACGTATATGTAATGATATCTGATGACGTTGATGTACGTCAAATGAGTGTTGTATTGTTTTTGAATGCATAAATGTTTTCAACTGGTGCTTGGGGTAGTTTCGCGTAAAAAAATATCCAAAGCAGACATCAGTCGGTCCACTGGTTACGTTTCTAGATCAATTTGAATGTGCGAGGGTGTGTGGCACAGGCCACACTCGCAAAATGCGAGAACGGTAGCCTGAGGGTTAAGGGGGTTGTTTTACCTCACATCCTTATCTTGTCCATCAAGGTTCACGGACAAGCTGGCTGTCAGGTTAAAAGAAAGCAGATGAAATCAATTGAATCAATTAAAGTTTGATACATCGATGATTTTAAAATATTCTGTCAAAAGCCATCCGGCTAATCTGAGAGGCGTATATGAGAAGATTCATGTACTCAAATAGGCAAATCTTCAATACTCTTGGGTTTTCGGTGGATATCCAAATATCGCAATAGTGACAGGTCTGTTGTTAGTTAAAGGAGCACGGTATTGGATCTCAAATGCGTTATTTGACAGCCGACGTAGAGGGAGCGACCTAGCGGCAGTAAGACGAACTACAAAAATGCATTACAAAATGTACGCAGTAAATCGGGTCATTCGCCGAGACGTAGTCAGACCCTTGGGTTGAAGAGTGGCGCGGTGGCGCCGGCTGTCGAGAAAAAGTGGCAATACCGTGCTCCTTTAAGTGGGTGGCATTATATTTTTTACCCCTTATGCCGTCCTCTGGCCACTTAGACTTAAAACCCATTAGGCGCCATATAGCCCAAACCCGCCCAAGCCTGCATAATCCCATATAGCCCAAACCCGCCCGTGTGATTTCCGGCCGTCACAGAGGCAACCAACGAAAAAAAATCTCGGCTCCAGTTGTATCATGTAGCCAGTGTTATAAGCTACAAAATAAACATCACTTGTTCACTTTATCTTCAACTTCTTCTTTTTGTCATTTGAGCAAAAACCAAAATATGGTAAAAAATTGAAAAGCACTGGGAAAAAAAGCTGACGTAATTTATACATGTCTGGCGCCTAATGTACCGATGTGACATTTGTTCTGTGGTTGACTGCTTCAGCAGTCTGGTGTAGTGAGTACAGCTTGAACAACACTGCACTGTGACACTCACTTTAGTAGACTGCTGCAGCATCCAGTTTAAATAGTGAGATAGTTTATGAAGATGAAGATGATACCATTATAAACAAGCTGTTTCCAAAGCAGCCATATCACTACAAAGCATTCAGCGTCTCGTAACTCAGAACATCTCAAAATGTCATATGACCTGAGCTGGAGGTCAACAATATCATCACCTTTTGGTATTCTTCCAAACACCTGCCAAAATCCTGAGAGAATGAGACATGCCAGAAATGTTTGGGTTTGGATTTCCATTCTTTGTATCCTAACCGTCCTGGTGAGGTCCACGAAAATACTGGTATATGATAGGAACAGGGCATTCTACCTTTTCCCTTTCACATTCAGCATTTCACTGTTATGCTGTCCAGAGTCGCTAACCTACGTGTAGGCTTTAGGATACATAGCTCTGTAAATTCATGTTGGTGGTCCTTCCTTTGATATTGATAACCCGAGATACTGCGCATGCATAAATTTGGCAACACCTCTTTAGTGATCAACTTTGAGACCAGCTTTCAACCCCTACTAGGTCTTCGTCAGGTCTGATGGAAAAAATTGGATATTGAGCAGAAAGCAATCAAATGCACAAAAAATGAGAAAATTTACTTCACCATCATTGCAAGAAATTAGTAAAGCTTTGCAAAACCTTAAGTCCTGGTAAATTAACTCAAATAACTCCCCATTCAGTGCATCACTTGAGCTCTTAGGACCAGTTGTGAGTACAAGCTATGAATCCAGCAAAACTGCATTTTGACGCGCTATCACTACACCACTGCACTCCCAAAGGGATCTCGGATCTCTAATAAGAAAGTGCATGAGGAAGACCCCGTTTGGGGTCTTAAATTTGCGAAATGCGCAGAAGACTTAATGCTGACTATCCCTAAGGGAGCACAAATATTGAGGGATTCCTGCCAAGAACTGAGCCAAATGCAGGCAGAAAGAAATTTGAAACAAAACCTATCACCAAATCATCAATACAATCAAGTGGAATTCACTGTCTCGATCCCAACATCTTGAATATAAGAGAGATGATCCGATTGGGCCTTTTGAAATCAACACAGGGCTTGTTAATTTCTCGCATGCTTCCATTGAGGGTGAAATTGACCTACTGGTGAGTCTTAAACTGGTGATGGATACTTAACAATGAAAACAACAAGAAATTTTCTGTACAAAAAATGACTTTGTACAAATTAATGAAAATCAAATCACTTTAAATCAATAACCATATCTCATGTTCTTACTAATGACCTGAAGATGTATCAAGACACCCTCTACAACATGTACGAGTAAACCTATGTATATTCCTTGTAATTGGCCGATCTGTATGCCAGAAAACGTGGTTTTTGTAGTGTATAGGCCTACAGTGGAATTACCCGTGCTGCTTTTCTATTGTTGCATCCACATTAATCCTTGCAAAGTTGAGAAGGTCCCTGCAGTGTGACTGATAATTTATGCATAATTTGATACATTCCAATGCTGACCGGGCAGATTGATATTTTGTGACATTAGAAATCTTGTGATTGGTTCTGTAGAAAACTGATCCAACTCTAAATAGATATTACCAGTAGTCCTAATGAATAGAAGTGAGCTATTCCGGACTGAATCCTCGGCTGTTAGCAGTTGGATATGTAATCCCCTCTTTACCCCTAACACACGCTGCGACAAGTTGGAATTTTTGTCACTAGATGACAAAAATCTCGGATTGTGCTAGTGTGTAGTAGGCCAGGGGCTGGAGATGAAAATCTGCACAAATCCTGATGTTGGGTGGGCAGGGTGCGTACAGTTTGTGGAGCACCAAATTTAAGACTTTTTAAAGACACAGGCCCGATTCACAAAGGGTGTTCAAGACTTAGACGCGTGTAACTTCACTAAATGCACACACTTCCACCATGCATTTGGTATCTTACTCTCAAATTGAGACTACATGTATTTTGAATTTGACATGTTGAGTGAATTGAGATTTAGTCACACTGTCACCATTAGACACTTTAATCAGGCTTTTGGAAGTGACTTTTATTGGCCAATGTTGACAAAAAATGCACGCAATGCACAGGGCAATGCATTGTGAATGTACTGCGGGAGCACTGATGGTTGGGCCCTTTCCGCTTCGCTGATTTATGCTGTTGGCCATGTGCTAGGTGCGATAAGGCCTATTGCGTTCCGTTGCGATCGTGAGCAGTTACCTTGACTGTTCAAAACAGCCGTCGAGAGTTTCAATCATGTGGGGCTGGCTTCATTTCCTTTATCAACAAGCAACAATGTTTGGATCACAATTTAGATTATGCAATGTTACTACCCTCTTAGCTTCCTTGTAGTCCAGTCAAACTAGGGGTCCAACCCGGCAAAATTTGCACAGAAATGATTTTGCCATTTTTGGATGACGGGTTATCAGGACAATCCGTTACTAAAAGTCCTCCCTCGGATCAGCGTGCTAAGGGGGTCAAAATCGGTTGTCATGGCAACCAGATCGCGAAATTTGGCCATAAAGCCTTAAGATACTGTTTCCGTCCATTAATCAATACTAAACTGAATGATCCGGTATATTTTGGGTATACTATCTGTTAACACCTTATGGGAAAATATTAACTATACTGAGGGCGATTATGTCCATTCCTGTTGCCATGGAAATAGGATATTTTCAATTGTTGTGTTATTTTTTCATATTTTTCCATTTGTATGTTTCATGTTACTTTTTATTTATCGGTTTTGATGTATATAAACAAAGCAAAGGGCTTTGGAAATATTATAAATATTATAAACAAATGCGTTTAAGGTCCACACTCAACGGTTACACATGTGCATTGCCATGGAAACGCAGTTAATATTCAGGAATACCCCCCCCCCCCCAATCTATATTTCAGTAGTAAATCATTAAAGATCATGAAATGTGCATCCCAACATATTGTAAAAGAGAACTGTAGGGGCTCCTAGTTTGACATAAAGTTTCGTGTTTCCTTAATAATCATGTTGCCATGGTAACCAACTATGTTTAAAGGTCCCTTTAAAGGGCCTCTAGAGCAGCTTTTTAGTTCATATTGATATGATTACTAACAGAGAATTGGTGGCAGGGGGATGGAACGTGGGTATCAATTTGGAAGTAAACTTTTATCGTAAAGATTTGATCCACTATTCATGACTTCATGGTTAGTAGCCACACCCGTTGTTTAGTGGAAGTACTGTTAGTTAGCCTTAAATAGCAAGCTGCCTCTAGAGGCCCTTTAAATATACCCTGAATGAGTACAACTTTTCCTATATTTTTTTTTTCATTATATGGTACGGTAGGTAATTTTTTTCAATGTATGTTCATATCCTTTCCCCACCCACACAGTAGGTATTTTTACTTTAATAGCGTAGTTACCATGGAAATGGTCGGGCATCCAATGAGGGGCAAGCTTCGGGGATCATCCTCCGAAGACACCTACGTCCAAACTCCACAACTCTACCTGTACAACCCAAGTTGATAGGGTTACTAGTACATCCTTAATGGAAAGAATGGTAAAGACTCCATTTAAATCAGAGGGTTGTCCTGGTGTGGCACCAAAGAACCTTTTCGGCTAAGAGTGTGTGACGAGTTCAGTTTGTCCAGTTGACAACATCTCTAGTTATGGCGATAAGTTGCAGGTGGCAGGACATTATTGCGCATGCGCTTTCCTCACATTCATCGCTCAATTTCAAACTCTAAGAATGCTGTCACCATCGTTGGCTCATTAGCCGCGTGGGTTTAGGGGTTACGGCTAGTAGTTTGTATGTTTCATAGGTCGTAAGTTGGAAACCCATCGTAGGCTCTGAAATTAGGTAGGGTTTTTCTGTCATATGTACTTGTAACTACCGTATAACAGTCTCTTGGCGCATAATTTTTAATTTTTGTTTCACCTGAATGACAAGCGTGTATTTGTTTCAATGATAAGATGTCTTTATCCGAGGATGACTGGTTGAAAACTTGTCAATTGACAAGATAGACCCTGTCAATTTAAGCATATGGCTGAGAACGAGTTCCAGCTTGTCAGTAGCCTACGGCGAGAAATTTTTTAGAGTGCCATACATCAATGTGTGGAGAGAAATATATAAGACGTTCTCAGGTATTTCAGTGTGACAGTGTTTTATTCCTAAGCCTAGTCCTCCTGCCTAATTTCAGACCCCACTTGCACGGTGGACACACTTGGTCGAGTGCAAGGGTGACAACACATTACATGGTGGTATGTGAGTACATGCATGCATGGAGGTATTATTGAGAAAGAGCGAGAACGGGCCTGACATCAAACAATACAATCATCGTTCTGCAGTTTGGTCAATTACACCTTACGTAATCCCCACAACAGTACCCTTAAACGCCGCGCGATGGTCGGAAAAAGCCGATCTAATCTTCGGTAATTTCCGTGTGCAGTCAGCACTTCCCTGGTGATGTGTTCAGCGGCACGGAGAAAACGCAGAATTCCACGGAATTCCGCTAGACATAATTTGGTGGTCTGCAGTTTATACAGTACTATTAACTGGTGTGAAACTTGTCACGTGGATCATCCCCTCCCGTCCCCTCCCCTTATCTCTTATCATATTGGCACTAGCCTAGATACGAGGTAGCAAGGTGGTTGGGCTACAGAAACAATGCCGCTGTGGCCGCATTCCAACTGCTTTGCTTGGCCTTGTTATTTCATTATTATTATACCCTACATGTGTTAAGGCCAGTGTATAGTTTATTCCATTGTTAAAAGCTATAATTACAGTTTCGGATTCTTGGCGGAGTTCCGTGGAAGTCCGCGTTTTCTCCATGCCGTGTGTTCCGTTATATTCACGTAATGTGTTAGGTTGTGTTCTGCTAAACATGTAAACACTATACTCAACTCGTAACGCGTCATCGGGCAACTCACCTGGCCTTAATCATAATTGCGCTGCTGTGTTGGCCTTCCTGAAAATGTCTTTTTCATCCTTCGAAACTTTTTGGGCGAAATGATTAGTTGGGATAAACATCCTTCACATAAATATGTGCTTAGAGAGTGAAAACGTCGCTTCAGGCTATTGGTGACAGTGGGTTGGCTAAATTATGCAACCAAGTTCCGAGTTGTAGTTACGAAAATAATATAAAAAACTTTGGCTGTCTCTCGTCGGAACTGACTCCCACCGATGCAGTAGAGGAGGAAGTTGATGGTGTTGTTTAAGTAACCGATGAGGTTTGTTACGGCGTGAATGAGGTGTATTCTAGGCTCATACTGTAAGTACGTGGCCACATCTAACTGATTTATTACAACGAAAGTGACACCGACAGGCAGAGTTAGCAGAATAAAGACTACACTGACCGTCGTCAACATGTAAGTCATACTGGTCAACTGAGATGATTTGCCATCCGAGACTTGCTGAATGCTCTGCATTTTTCGTCGCATCACGTGTCCCTTGACAACCGTGGATATCACAGCACAGTTGCAAGAAATGATCAGAAGAAATGGGAGAATAGATTGTATCAAAAGATCTATCCAACTCCAGATGACGTCCACGAAAAAATTATGGGCTGGTTGACTAATGTCGATGTCACATTCACCTTCTTCCGGGATGTAGAAGAAATACATTAAATGAGAATTTAATGCAAAGAGAATAACAAACAGACACGTCAGCGCTATTAGAGTGGATCGCTTTGAGCAAAGTATTGACGCCTTTAAGGGATAACAAACTGATATCATTCTTTCAACTGTCAAAAGTGCCACGTTCCAACTGGCGAAATGCAAAGAGAAGTACGTTGAGAAGATGTGTATTCCACAGACTGCAGACACAAGGTTTCGTATATCGACACCAAATCTAGCCTTGATCCAATGTCTTAGAAGTGCAGTTCATAACACAAAGGTGTCTGCCACTGCAAGTGTGATTAGTAACAACCTGGTCGATGATTTACCGAATTTCCGTACCAGAAGAACGAGGATTGTCAAGGTGTTAAAGATGGTTCCTAATACAATTAAAAATGGTGGTACCCATCTCCAGAGATGTGCTGAAAGACGATATTCCCAGACGTCATCTAGGCCTTCCTCTTGAGAAACCGAAGATAACAGAATTATAAACGTCACGATTGAGGTTTGGTCAAGAGATCGCCGAGGTTTAATCGTAGGAATTAATCCCTCGTCGTTGGCAGTCATCGTCGCCATTTCTGGTGGTCTTTACTCAGCTTCAGGACATGTTCATCGAGGCAGTTTCACTTGCTGTATTTAGCTTTTGAAAGGACAACAGGAATAGACGATATCACTCCAAAAGAGCGCAGCACCTGACGGTAACTACAGCGTCACGACGTCCCGTACTCATTCCATGACATCTTGACTTGAAACGACGACATGATCGCTGAGTTCTTTTCGAGTGACGTCACGGCGTTCAGAATGGGGTACGGGACGTCGTGACGCTGTAGGCCTCGCCAGTTACCGTCAGGTGCTGCGCTCTATTGGAGTGATAGGGTCTATTACCATTACCTTTGATTGGGGACTTGAAAATTTTCACCTGTAAAGTCTTCCAGTGCCTGCATAGGAATTGCACAGTTTCCGAAAACCTCTCGCAGATTTTCGAACTGGACGCTCGACTTTGCATCATTGGATTGCACCGCCTGGACGCAAGGATCCCGGAATCGCCGACAGGCGGCAGTACACGACGAAGGCTATTTGTGGATCGCTGTTGATATTTTTACAGTATAGGCGATTTTTGGGTTTGTAGATCATAGGCGTTCGTTTGGCACCAAGGGATGAAGTTGCTCTTTGTTATGGCTGTCCACCAGTAGATAATAGGGAAAGATGTAGATAGTGACGCTGAATCGGTTAATGTCGTCCTGGGTACACCTCATTATTACCCAGGGTAATCCTGGGTAAACCTTTTTGTTACCCAGGATCGTCATGGGTACAAATAAGGTACCTTAACATTACCCAGTTTTAAAATCCGCGTCATTTTTCACCTGCGTCCGAGTTTGTGGTACGTGTACAGTTGGAAAATGGCACGGATTTCAGACTGGGTAATGTTAAGGTACCTTATTTATACCCAGGATCGTCCTGGGTAACAAAAAGGATTACCCAGAATAACCAGGGTAGGTGTACCCAGGACGACATTAACCGATTCAGCGATAGTGACTCACTCATACTGTTGAGGAAGCGATGTTGAATTTAAAGATAGTTGGGTGTTTTCAGAGATAATTAGAAAAGCACAAGTCTTGTTGACGTAACTGTTGCAAGCGCTGTACTCGTCTGAGTCAAGTATGGCAGAGAAGGTATGCATTGTGTCAGGCGGTTGAATAGCACAGGTTTTCGTGACGTCATGGGTTTTCGCCGCCGGCTTATGATGTACACATTGTGTGGGGCTGTACAGTGTATAAATGATTAGAAAGTCAGGCGGTTCAACAGCTCAGATTTTGATGACGTAGTTTTAGTCGGAACAACCTTCGAATAATGTATGTATGCCCATTGTGTGGGAGAGAGCAGTGTGTATACAGGGTGATCAATAAAAACGGTCACAAAACAAAAACAGTTCTGGACGTGGCAACACAATAAGGCCTGCATTTGACATCTCCAAACCTGCTGCTCAGTAGGCCTATTTCACTTCCANAGTGTAAAATGTACCACGCTCTGCTGAATACATTAGAGCTCTCCCTGGGGTTTTTTCAATGCGTGCTGAAAACTAGGCCTTGATTCTCTGAAGTACGTGTCGGGCAAGCATTTTGGAGACCTTCACGAGCTATGAGACCTCTATGTGCACTCTCCTAACATTTTGAAAATATCGTAAAATTCATTACAGTGGGGCTTTAAACCCCGATGTGACGTTATCAACAAACCCACGTGACCAACCGTGGGACTATTTTCGCCGAATTTTGGCCTGCTAAGATATCCAAGCTTATTTCCTGGATAAGTTGATGCATATTATATATACATGTAAACTTACCGATATCTCACCCAATCTGCCAATTATTGATCAGTAACGCAACGTTTTTGTGTGACCATTAGGGACACACACCGCGTGAGCTACTGCAAAATCTTGTCCGCAGTCAGGTGTACTTCACTGCGGACAGAAATTAGGTCATCCAGGTGTGTTGTGTGTATTTATATATGGTGGTATGCAGGGCTGGCCTAATACATTAGTTTCGCAGTAGCTCACGCGGACTGTGCCCCTTATGCCTATTTCGTTCATGCGCAAGGTGTGATGAGGCGACCGCATCCAAAGCCACAGAAACTCAAGGCAATCACTGCGCATTCAAGATGGCCGCCTTGGAATTGTGTCCGAGGGGAAATGCGAGTGTCTACGGAAATTGCCGAGCAGTTGCCTTCGGAAGTTCCGAATGCAAGTTTCGGTCCCATTCGACTCTCAGTTTGGCCACCAGGTGGCGGAAACCAAAAACACAAAAAAGGCAATAACTCCTCAACAAATGACTAGATCATCTCCAAATTTTTATCATAGGTGTAGCTAATAAGCATACATAACATACATTATATAACGGGTTTTTGATTTGACCTACTGTTCAAGGTCACAGAGGTCAAAGTTCGACAAAAGTGACGAACCTGCCACAGTTTGTCATAATTTCACCGAGCGACTTCATATCTTGCATAAACATGCATTGGAGGGGTAACTTATAAAATACCAAGTTTCGGCCCGATTGGACATCCAGTATGGCCGCCAGGTGGCGTAACCTGAAAATCAAGTAAGTGCTATTACTCGGGAACGGCTTGACGCAGAGTGCTCCAATTTAATATTTACCTCCATCTAGATGACCTTTACAGGCACGTCAAATTTCGGCCTGATTTGACTTCAAAGATGGCCACCAGGTGGCATAACCCAAAAATCATCAAAGTGCTGTAACTCAGGAACGACTTCCCCGAAGTGCTCCAATGTGCTATGTGGCCCCCTGCAGATGACCTTTATGTGCCTGTGAAGTTCCAGCCCGATCGGACATCCAATATGGCCGCCAGGTGGCATAACCCAAAAGTCATCAAAGTCCTACCTGGGAATGACTTGACCCAGATCGCTCGTAACTGATATGTACATCCCTCTGTCATTAGACTATTATGTCCAACCCAGTGAGCACATGGTCCATGGACCATTTCATCTTTCTTGTTGTTATCTTTCTCCTATCATCATTTTTTCGCACAATGCCAATGTAATGGATTGCTTTCTCAAAACACAATTCATTTCGCCACGATGTTCAGTGCAGTTTACACACGCGCGATGCATTGCGTCACCATTTCAAAATGGCTGCCATTTCGGCCTCGTGAAGGAGAACTGTGATTAGTAAAAGAACTTTTCTATAGGGCCGTTGACGACAAGCCAAAAAACCACATTCAGATTCGATCCGATTCAATCCGATCGGCCCACATAATTGACCGGATGTGGTCCTAGTTTTTGGGTAGCGTTTACACGGGCACGTTAATCTGGTCGCATTCCGACTTCAAATTATCCTCGTGGAACTCTCCACAGCGATGCGCTCAGTGGAGGTAGAAAACTTCTACTGTGGTACTATTCGGGTATAGCGTCCATGAAAGTGTAACCAATGTAAACTCATCAATGCGCATGCGCGTAGGTAGGATGAATCCGGATTCAGGTCTCATTTGCGTTTAGACGAGCAAATTGAATCTGGTCGTATGTGGTTCAATGTGGTCTAATGCGGTCGAATATGGTCTCGGGACCAGGAAAATCGGCGGTTCATTTTAAATCCACATTGAACTACATTATACCACATTGGGTAGCGTTTACACGCAAGAGTTTTGAACCACAATCGGATTCGATCGGATCGTATGTGGATTTTTGCCTGTCGTGTAAACGGCCCTAATGTCACATTTTTAGCTCACCTAGGGTGAGCTCTTGTCGTGGGTCTGCGTCCGTCGTCCGTCGTCGTCGGCGTCCGTCGTGTTCCGTTAGCAGGGCACGTTTCGTAACCGCTGGAGCTATTGATCTGAAACTTGGTACATATTATATATACCCCTAGGTCAGGTGACCTATGATACCAAGTTTCGGTCCGATTCGACTCTTAGCTTGGCCACCAGGTGGCGCAAACCAAAAACACAAAAAGTGCATTGCAATAACTCCTGAACTAATGACTGGATCACCTCCAAATTTTTATCATACGTGTATCTAATGAGGGTACATTAGGCTGGGTTTACATCGAGGCACACGCGACACCGACACGCAGGCGAACAATGGCTTCACAAAGGATTCATCACCATGAAACCTTTGTTCGTCTCCGTGTTCGTGTCGCGTGTGCCTCAATGTAAACCCAGCCTCAGATATATAACGGGTTTTTGGTTTGACCTACTTTTCAAGGTCACAGAGGTCAAAGTTCAAAATTTTGCCTTTAAGTGGCACGTTTCGTAACCGCAGGTGCTATTGACCTGAAATTTGGTACATATATACCCCTAGGTCAGATGACCTATGACCCCAAGTTTCGGTCCGATTTGACTCTTAGCTTGGCCACCAGGTGGCGGAAACCAAAAACACAAAAAGTGCAATAACTCATGAACTGATGAGTGGATCCTCTCCAAATTTTTATCATTGGTGCTTCTAATGAGGANGATCCAAGGGGGGCATGCCCGGCGCACGCCCACCCCCCCCCCTCCCGCCCCGTTCAGCCGCTGAGCAGCAAAAAATTTTGGAGGGCATATAATCAGACCGCTGATTTTCAGTAACAAGGAAGTTCAATTTGGCCTGCCTAGGTGCCAGGAAATCGCGTTTCCGGCACTTTTACCACCAAATTTTCGGGGCTTCGCGCCTTCGGTGCTCAGGGAATGGGGCTTGCCCATTCCACGCCCTCCCCCCGTTCGGCAACTCCTGGGTCCGCCACTGACCCTCGCGGGTTTGGTGTTGCAACCAAGACCATCGCCTCGGGTTAATTCGTGCCAGCTTACCTGGTATGGATGAACAGCGAAGCAGAGTTGCTGAGCTTGAGGTTATCATCAGGATCATCAACACGACAATGTCCAGGCAAGCCATTGTCAACTTGTCCTCCCTTCCCTGACTTGTCTTGTCTATATGGAAGACGAATATCTCTCCACGTCAAAGAGGCTGCCTCGCCTTACAAACTCAAGTCCAATAAGAATGTTTTTAATCATCAACCTCGTCCCCAGGATCTAGCTCAAAATTTCTTCTGATTTTGCCTTGGGACGAGGTCATTTTCGTCTTCGGTCGTTAGACCCTGGATTTACTTCCAAGATTCTTGACACCTCGTCCCCAACGCTTATTTCAAACTCGGTTACAGTAATGATTGTAAAAAAATATACATGTATTTTCATTAAACTGTATTATGAACATTTACGTCTATCATCAGAAAGAATAATGTTTGCTATGATATGAAAAATAAAATAAATAAACCATATTTTAATCCATTTTCCTGTGTATTTCAAATTGGGTGTGGCGTCACGCCGATAGCCAATCACAGCCGAGGTATTCGGTTCTGAAGCCAGGGCTTAACAAACCAACGTTAAGCCCTGAGGTTGTTTATTCATGGGTTTTAAAGCCCCACTGTATTGAATTTTATGATATTTTCAAAATGTTAGGAGAGTGAACATAGATGTCTCATAGCTCGTGAAGGTCCCCAAAATGCTTGCCTCATACATACTTCAGAGAATGGGGATGGCGCAATATTTTATCCCGACAGGTCGGCGCTGCGAGCGATGTGACCTTAGCGACGTCATTGACGTCATTTTAGGTGTTGACGTTGCGTCATGAGAAAATGACCTGTACATTTTTCAACAGAGATAATGACATAAAAACGTTGCTATTATCCCCATCGTATCTCTTATTTAAAAAAAACGTAATGAGATTAAAAGAAAATTTCATCTGCTAGTTTCATATGCAAGTTTCACTGTCGGGTGACCAAAACAAACGGGTTATTTTCATGCCAGAAATAAATGGAAATAAATATAGGAAAACGACATTTTGGTCACCATGCTGCGCACAATCGGTATCAACTTCCGCTGCGCTGGTGATACCATTGCCACCAAATGGCCGCATCACCAACTTTCCATTTGCCAGGATTTTTGGCATTTTTATTCAGGCACAAACTTACAAAATTTAATTATACCTTTCATACTCTTAAATGTTGCAACAATTACAAAAACATAATGTTACTGTGAAATAAACGATGATAAGATAGTAGTTGTTGATATTTTCATACGCACTGTTTTTCTTGCTGCGGAAGGAGAGTAAGTATTCCGGCGTTTGGTGGCAGAGATTGTAAGCGCCAGAGTGAAGACAATCGATGCCTGGAGATAGTTTGGTCACAGTGCTCGCAGCGACGCCGTGTGGTGCTAGTACAGCGCCGCCCTCATTATGGCCTAGTTTTCAGCACACATTGAAAAAAAATGCAGGGAGAGCTCTAATGTATTCAGATAGAGCGCAGTGCATTTTACACTACACTGACGTCACGCATTATCTGAAAGTTCGTCCTTGATAATCGAGGCGTAGGTAAAGGTTTTTTAGGCTTCCTCCATCACCAGGTTCTGACATACCTCATGTTATCTGTGACGGTTGTGTGACTTTGACCTCTGACCTTGAGAAGTATTGCGTAACTGGAACAGGGATCCTTGAGTAAACCTATCGGGGATGGCTAATTCAGCTAATTCAGCCTGTTTGAACATGACCTTGACCTTTGATCACCAAGGTCATTGCGTAATCGAAATGGGCATCCTCAATAACATCAGTATGGGTGATATGCCTCTATCTCTACCACAGGCAGAGATATATTAAAATCTCATAATATCTCAATCACACGGACGCGTGAGGCTGATAATTTTAAATAGCAGGCATGAACTAACACTTGGTTCATGACTCCCAAAATCTCAGATCAAATGTTGTCAGTCCATTCGATTCCTAGGGTATGAAAACCTAAGGATAAAACCAAAAATATCTTATCTATTTTTGATAGAACCTATTCCATTGCTCTGGGTTTTACTTAGTAGCCGAGTTACCAGGTTACGGCATCAGACAAAAGCGTGACAGAGACAACCGTAATGTTGATTACGTTATGATGGAGGACCTGATGTTGAAAATGATTATCTCTTGATTGTCCAGGTTGACAAACCTAGGGATAGGATGTGTAACCGGGTATTGGTAAACAGAGAAATCAAGAAATGAAGGAATCGAGAATTCCCAAGATCGATTAGGTAGACCTCGCACGTGTAAGGCCATATAAATAAAATGTTTGATTAGCATCTTTCCACTCTCAACTTCTGACGAAGGCGGGAGTTTTTTAAAACGTTTTATTTTGAGTTTGAGGATGCAACTCAGTATGGTAACCACGGTAACCATCTTGATGAGGCCGAATTTGATTGGATGTCATGCACTGAAATATACAGGGCGCCACAAAGAATGAGTGGGTGATATGCCTCTATCTCTACTTTGTCTCACAATTTGGAGATCACCTGAGAAAGTTGTCCTTCTGATACAGACTCCTGATACTCCAGATTCCGGGATACAGATAACTTGTAATTTGTATTATACACGTGTCTTTATCTCACAATTTGGAGATCACCTGAGAAAGTTCGTTCTTCTGATACAGACTCCTGATACTCCAGATTCCGGGATACAGATAACTTGTAATTTGTATTATACACGTGTCTTTATCTCACAATTTGGAGATCACCTGAGAAAGTTGTCCTTCTGATACTGACTTCTGATACTCCAGATTCCGGGATACAGACAACTTGTAATCTGTATTATTAACTTGTATCAATAGATACTGCTTAATATTTGATACCTTACATACTTTAGGTTCGGGGAAATTGGGAAATTTCTGCATTAACAGACACTCCCACTCTAGTTCTAGACGTGTAAAGTTTACAATCTAGTCTACGGCTGAACAGCTAATGGAATGAAATTATGTTACTGTTTCCTGTTCCTCCAGATCGTGGGATGTAGGTATTTTCTACCATAGATTTTGTATAATAATATATGTTCTTATTCATGACTGGGTGTCATTTGGGTATCTTGTCCTAATAATACTCCCACTCTGAACTTTGTTTGTAAAGTTTACACTTTAGTATTGTAGTTCACGATTCAATACTTCTGTTGAAATGGGATTGTAGTAGAGTGTGATAATTCGTGTTGGAGTAATGTGTTCAGTATGTTTGTGTACGGGCATAATTTGGTGGGCGTTCAACTTGTATTTTGTATTATACCTTTGAAATTTGATCTTGACATGAAGTTGAGTTGTGAATCTGTAGGTTCCTTGTTTGCTGGTGCTCTCGATCCTGTAAGTGTAAATGACCAATGCCATACTCTTCAAGTATCTCTTTTTGTTCTTCTTCATGTTACCTGTCTATATTGATGTCACTTTTGATTACTTCACGAGTCAGCCATCTTGTTGGGTTTTGTGTGGGTTATGCCGTACTGCTTCCTGTGGTGTTGAGTGTCCAACTCCATCATCTATCGTAGATTATGGGTAATGATATAGTCGCCCACAGGATAGCAATCGGTTTATTTAATTCTCATACTACTGTGAGGGAAATTAAATCATTCGGTTTGTTTTGCAGGTTACAGAGATGTTTTCTGTGTGGTTGGTTGATGCCTTTTCCTATTATATTGTCTATCATCATATGTATGGCCCTGATAGCATCTTATCTGCTGATCAATGGAATCAGTGGCGACCTGGATATGATTTGGGTCAATAACGGAGGTTCTAATGTCAGATATTTCCATCCTGGGCAAATCCAGTATAATATCGAGACGCCTAATAAGTTAATGCTTATTATGTTGGCAGGGGGTGTGGAAAGAAATCCTGGTCCCGAAAGTATAGATCAACCATTACTAGGTATCTTTCATCTTAATGTTAGGAGCCTCAGGAACAAAATTGAGGCCGTCACTGATTTCATTGATGAGCATCATGTATTATGCTTCACGGAGACACACCTGGACCAAAATGTTTCGAATCAGCACATTGATTTCAAAGGCTATAAGGAACCCTATCGGAACGATAGGAATGGTGTTGGGGGTGGTGTTGCCATATATATATCAAACCAGTTTCTGTCCCATCGCCGTCGTGACCTTGAACACCATAACTGTGAAATGATCTGGGTTGAAATAGAACACAAACATAATCGTTTTCTTTTATGTACTGTTTATAGATCTCAAGCTGCATCTGGTGATTTCTGGCATCATCTGGAAACTAGTATCCGTGAGGCCTTAAATGAAAACATCCTCATTGTACTTAATGGTGATCTCAATGATGACCTATTAAATCCACGGCGGTATCATCATCTTAGGGATCTGATTGACACTCTTAATTTGTATAGTCTAATTGATGAACCAACAAGAACAACCGACACTTCAGCCACACTTTTAGATCCTGTTATTGTGAGTGACCTATACAATATTGCAACCTCTTCGGTTATTCCAATCCCAAGAGATCTAAGTGATCATGACGCTACGTCTGTATCATTACGTTATTACATTATGAATAACACTTCTTTTTCCAGAACTGTTTGGCGGTATGAACAAGCAGACTTTACGGCCTTCAACAATGCTGTATTAAATTATCCGTGGCTACCTGAACTGCGGATAAGTCAAAATATAAATGTTGCTTGTAGAAAATTTTATAATATACTAAATACAATGATTAGTGAATATATACCACATTATACTATTGTTGTGAGACCGAATGACAAACCTTGGTTCACTTCAGAGTTACGTAGATTAATAAGACAACGTGATAGAACAAGACGTATTGCACTTAGGTCAGGGAAAGCTCAAGATTTAATAAAATATAAACGTCTACGGAACATGATAAATAATAAAAAAAGGACAGCAAAGAAGAAGTATTATGAAGGCCTGTGTGATTCTATCGGAAGTCCGAGTTCCAACCCCAAACAGTTCTGGAAAATTGCAAAATCCCTTATGAGGGGAACATCCGATGATGGAAATATTTCAATTTTGGAAAAAGTAGAGAATGGTACAGTTGTAATAGCAAGCGACGATAGGGAAAAGGTGGAATTTTTAAATTAGCATTTTTGTAATGTATCCAATGTAGATGACTCCAACGTTACTCTACCAACCTTTACTTCACTTACTCAAAGCTTTCTTGGTGACATCGTTATTCAATGTGATGAGATTCGTAAAACTATTAAATCCTTATCGATTAACAAAGCTTCTGGGCATGATAGAATCAATCACAGGTTGTTGAACGAACTCTCAGCGACGATTGATGTACCACTCTCTATATTATTTAATATGTCCTTGGAGACTGGATGTTTCCCTGATACATGGAAAATTGCTCAGGTTGTACCTATCTATAAGGGCAAAGGGGATAGGAAGGATGTGTCTAATTATCGTCCAATTAGTCTTTTGAGTTGCCTTGGTAAACTTATGGAGCGTCTAGTTTTTAAACAAGTTTATGAATATTTGGATGTAAATAACCTTATTTATGAGCATCAGTGTGGTTACAGGCCAGGATATTCAACTGAGTATCAACTAGTTGAAATATTTCATTCGATTTGCCAAGCCCTCGAGGAAAAAAATTATATGTGTATTATCTTCCTGGATGCAAGCAAAGCTTTCGACAGGGTTTGGCATAAAGGGTTACTTTTTAAACTTCAGCAGTATGGTATAGGTGGCTCACTATTGACATGGTTTGCAAGTTATCTGGCAGATCGCCAACAATGTACTGTCTTAAACAATGTTTTATCCTATTATCAGGAAACCCATGCTGGTGTTCCTCAGGGATCAGTCCTTGGAACTTTATTGTTTTTAATTTATATAAATGATATCCATAAAGAACTGACTTGTCATACAGGTCTCTTTGCTGATGATGCCAATCTCAGATATGCCTCTCAATCTCTTCCTCAATTAGAATTCGTCATGAATATGGATCTTCGTACGGTCAGTGCTTGGGCCAAGCAGTGGTTGATTGGTTTTAATTTACCTAAAACAGAGGCTATGCTTTTCTCCTCGAGGGCACTCGCCCGTCCTTTGCAGCTCCGGTTGGACAATGTTATAGTTAAATTTGTAGACTCGCACAAACATCTTGGAGTCAAATTTGATACAAAATGTAACTGGTCGTACCAGGTGCAAATGCTCGTTGAGGCAGTAAAATCGCGTCTAAATATCCTTCGAAAGTTACAATTCCAACTGAAAAAAGATACTCTTAATACCTTGTATATTAGTTATATTCGTCCGATCTTGGAATATGGTTCAGTTGTCTGGGCTGGTTGCTCTCGGGGAGAAAAGGATAGACTGGAAAAACTACAGTTAGAGGCAGCACGTTTGGTTACTGGACTGACCCAGTTTGCTTCTCGTCAGTCACTCTATGCAGAGACAGGGTGGCAAACTTTGGAATCTAGAAGGGAAACTAAGTCATTATGTCTGATGTTCAAAATAAACAAGGGCCTAACTCCCAATTTTTTAAATAACATTATTAGTCCAAACGTTGGTGATGATCAACCTCAATCTCAGGAACAATCTAGACCTAAGAAGACCCAATTTTACTAGGCGTATTACAATGAATTCATTTGCATATCGGGGTGTGATGTTATGGAATAATGTTGATCCTGTAACAAGAGCTCTAAGAACTTTACCTAGTTTTAAATATGCTATCACAAGAAATAATAGAGTTTCAGTTCCTGTATGGTATGGTTTTGGGTGTAGGCCGGAATCCATTTTTCTCACTAGATTAAGAAACCAATGCAGTACTTTGAATGGTCATCTGTTTAGATGCAACATTGTAAACAATCCCAGTTGTGATTGTGGATATCATTTCGAGGGCACTTGTCATTTTTTCTTCGAGTGTCCTCGTTATGATGGCCAACGTCGATTATTGAGGCAGGACTTGCAGTGGTTACAAGACCTCTCACTGGATGTATTATTGCACGGCAATATTAACCTTACTTTGGAGGAAAATCGTTTGATTGTTGTTGCCGTGCATAGATACATCCGTGATACAAAACGTTTTCGCCAATAGTCTTTCATATCTAAATTTTCCTGTAATCATGGTAACATTGCTATTTTATTAAAATCTCATCAAGCTATTACTGTTCAACTCGTGGCTGACTCGCGAATGTCTCATTTCACTGCTGCACGCTGTTCATCTGTCCATTTTTGTTCTAATATGTATAGCAAAACAATGTATCTTCATTCTACGATTGTTTGTAACTGGCATATGGTAAGGACGTTTGTAAGTTCAGTAAGAACTTTTGGTCCAAACCCTATTCCTGTACATATCATGTCTGGAATAAAAATATGTTTAAACAAACAAGAATGACCTTGACCTTTGAAGTGACCTTGACCTCAACTAGACCCAAAAGAGGGCGTTACTCTCATCTTCGTTCGAAATTCCACCGCTAGGGGTGCAAAGTCGCGGATGAACACTCAGGAGTACTGGGGTATCTTCGGAATACTTCGGAAACGTTCGGCAATTTCCGGTTTTTCGGCCATAACTTTTTTGTCTTTGATCGGAATTGGTCGGAATCTTCGATGACGTCATCACTGACCTTTGACCTTTGACCTTTCATACTGACATGATCAGTGGTGTACACAAGCTTAGAATATGCGTCCGTCCGAAAATAGATAGTCCGGACCCATGATTCCCCTTCCTTCCTGTCATTTTTTTAAGTAAGTCAGTGGTCAGTATTTAAGGTCAAAGGTCAGTGATGACGTCATCGAAGATTCCGACCGATTCCGATCGTTATGACCGAAAAACCGGAAATTGCCGAACATTTCCGAAGTATTCTGAAGATGCCCGAGTACTCCCGAGTGATCATCCGCGACTTTGCACCCCTAGCGGTGCAATTTGGAACTAAGATGATAGAGTAACGCCCTCTTTTGGGTCTAGTTGAGGTCAAGGTCACTTCAAAGGTCAAGGTCATTCTTGGTGTCGCCCTCTATATTTCAGTGCATGATATCCAATCAAATTCGGCCTCATCAAGATGGTTACCGTGGTTACCATACTTAGTTGCATCCTCAAACTCAAAATAAAACGTTTTAAAAAACTCACGCCTTCGTCAAAAGTTGAGAGTGGAAAGATGATAATCAAACATTTTATTTATATGGCCTTACACGTGCTAACTGAATAATGTCGAAAGACAGAGGTCTAACTAATCGATCTTGGGAGTTCTCGTTTTCTTCATTTCTTGATTTCTCTGTTTACCAATACCCGTGTAACCAGGCCCCGTATTCATAAAGCAATTTAAGTCTAAGTATGACACTTATCTTTTGTGTTGAACAAAGGAAGTGTCATCCTTAGGCTGAAGGGGTTATTGTCGTCCTGGGTACACATAAAGTGTACCCAGGTTCGATGTCGTCAAGTGAAATTGTACCCTGGGTCAACTTTCTTGTTACAAACTGTACCCAGGTTCAGATTTAGAGACCTAGGGACGAGCTCATTCTCAAGATTTCGTGGGACATGAATTAGCGTATGTTTGTTTCCAGGATCCTCTTGCTATGACCTTGGAGGACCTACCTGACAGGAGGAACAGCGAGCTAATTGCCCCTCTATAATCCGATTATAATCCGGGCCCTTTTTCACACCTCCCCATACTTAGACTTTTAGTAGTTTTATGAATACGGGGCCAGAGCTGTAGCTGTGAAGGAGATAATGGAGGCGTGACAGACGGACAGACAGACACACACTGACAACACGGCCCAAAAAAATATGGTTCCCGATCATCAAGATCGGGAACCAAAATAAAATGTGCTACCAGGGTGGTAAGAGAGCAGGGGGTTCTCCATGTCGAAAAGATCTGACAGATCTATGAACCCGGGAGGAACCATTCCTCCAATGACAGAGAGATTATTGGGACAATTTACTAAGATCATGAATTTGGAAAGCAGCATATCTTTCTTGCTGCAGAAATTCGCAGCTGAAATAAAATAATTTTCATCGTCCACTTCGCTTAAGTCACAAAATTGACAGTTTCTGTCGTCTGCTTCCGTCGGTGAATCAAACGTTTGATGGGCCAATCGACCCACAAGCGCTAGCAGTCCAAATGGGCTGCATGCTTGTCGGCCAATGCGATGAACTGCAAGTTGGTAGATTGAAATGCGCGCCATTCCTTCGAGCTGCGCAGTTCAATTGACCGACAACTGGCGATCGGGCGAAAATTCCTGACTGGTAAGACCGGACTTCGATTCCAGGGGGATAATGTCACACTGCATGGTATCGTGATTTTTTCAGTAAATGGACCAATTTTTGCACTCTTCCACATGAAAAGTACGAATCTTTTTGGTTATATTTCTGCATCAAAAGTTTTGAAATTTGAAAACATCATAATTATTTAACGACTCGAGTTTTTTCATAATTATGATGTTTCAAATTATCAGAAAAAGACACACAAAATCAACATTTTTATCATGGAATGTTTTTGTGACTTTTGTAGGCGTATCAGTTTTGATAGTGGAACCTTCTAAGGATATTTGGCTGAAAGTCTGTTGAATGGTTTGCAGAAATATGACTAACAATTAAGATGTACTTTTGTGTAGAACAAATTGTATTTAAACTGGCCCAGTACTGCCAGTAGTATTTCACCCGGGGGTATCACACGGGTGTAGATAAACTTACATGTACCGGTATGTCATTCCAGCTCTGGAATGCACTTCCGTGCCATATAAGATCTATTGGCGATTATCAAAATTTTAAGTCTTGTGTTAAAACATACCTTTTTATCAACTGTTTTACGTAAATGATCAAATGTTTTAAACTACCACATTTTATGTTGTCCTGTTTTACTCATTATATTGTATTTAAATTATGTTTTATTCCACTGTAAAGCGCCACTGACAATTTATTTTCAAGTGGCGCTATATGAGTACACTTAATAATAATAATAATAATGTCAATCAACTTGTACCACATTTGTAGGTGGCAAGATTAAGCTTGGAATTCCAATGCCTAGCAGCACCACTAGGGTGGTTTGGGCGGTATGTGATTCTAATGACATAATTTTATACATTACAGTGTCAGCCAGGAAACAGGCGTGAACGCACCGGCGCGCTCTGGCGCGATTCATGACGCTCGTGCATGGGAAAACCACCGGTGCAATCACACGCCCGTAATAGACTATATCACTCCAAAAGAGCGCAGCACCTGACGGGTACTACAGCGTCACGACGTCCCGTACTCATTCCATGACATCTTGACGTGAGACGACGTCATGATCGCTGAAACAAGTGGAGGTTTTTCAAGTGACCTCACCGCGTTCAGAATGGGGGAAGGGACGTCGTGACGCTGTACTGTAGGCCTAGCAAGTTACCGTCAGGTGCTGCGCTCTATTGGAGTGATAGAGTCTATTAGATTTCAACTAACTGGCATGTTCACGCCCGACTGATGTGCAGCAAATCGTGCCATTAATTCACAGTTTTGTGACTGATGCCGTGTGAATTTTAAAAAAAATTAAATTGAATTTTAAAATTAAATTTTAAAATTAAATTTTACAATTAAATTTTAAAATTAAATTTTAAAATTAAAATAAAAATTTTAGGTCGTGCTGGCAGTGCCACTCAGTGGATGACTTCTTAATTTTAATGAAATTTCCTATACTCTCATCCCGTTCAAGTTGAGACGGGCCCTCCGGGTCTGATACCTGTCAACACAGAAGGGAGTGAGTCACTCCCCTGAGGTGCACCTGGGGAGTGATTTAAAGCTCCCGTGACAATCCAAGGGAGTGACTTAGCTCCTGTAGGAAAATCTCCTGGCTGACACTGATACATGTAGTATGATTGATCGTAAATGATTCTAAATGATTGTAAATGCTTCCAAATGACTGCATGATTGATTGTAAATGAATCTAAGTGATTCTAAATCACTGTGACCTACCAAAGAGGGTAATTTATATTACCCTCGTAAAATGGCGGCTCCCCAGTCTATCGATTCAGTCGGATTTTTGGCTCCTCTTCCTTACAAGATGTAGCTACGAAGCTGGCTTTTTGCAGGGAGGTAGAGAAAATGTTACTCTTTCAAGTCATCTATAGCATAACATGCTGAAATCCCGATCTTTCCCGAAATTAGATGCTGAAATTTGGCGATTGGACGAGGGTTATATAAATTCAGTATTACCTCGTATGCTTCAAATCTCCCGATTATATTACCCTCGTCAAAGTCGGCAATTTCACGGCCAAATTACTCGAATACTAGCACTTACAGGGGTTCGTCACATATACTGGCGTGTTCCTGACAGTTTTATCTACAGACACATCCACAGAGGGACTGCTAAAATCGAATAGGGAAGGAATAAGAGCAGATAAACTTACCGAATCGACAGACTGGAGAGCCGCCATTTTACGAGGGTAATATAAATTACCCTCTTTTGGTAGGTCACAGTGTAAATGATTGGAAATGATTATAAGCGATTGGAAATGATTGTACGATTGATTGTAAATTATTCTAATGCTGCGTTCGCACCTATTGCGAATCGAAATCGGTTTCCGTAAATCGAAATACGGACATCGAATTGGTTACGCCGGGTCGGGTCACACTACAACTAAACCGATTTCGATTCGAAACAAAACGTGTCACACTCAACCCGAAATAGACTACGTCATGACGTTAGGCGTACATTGAACATGTTGAATTTATACTTTGCAGTACCGGTACATAACTAATTCGATTTGGCTAATGCGAATCGAAACCGATTTGGTTAAATCGGTAAAAAGTGATCTATTTCGAATTGAGTGTGACGCGTTATATCGGAGTAGGCCTTTATTGCGAATTGGATTCGATATAAAACCCTAGTGTGAACACGGCATAAATGATTGAAAGTGGTTCTAAATGATCCCAAACCCTAACCCTAGCCCTGATTAGTGTTGCTACTGGGCATGGACATTCCTGCTATAATGGAGGTACAGGTTCCTGGGTGAAGTGATGCTTCGGCAGATCAGGTTACCGTACTTCTTAACTGAAAAAAAGAGAGACTGCTCACATTTCAGCTCAGAATATGAATTGAATTTATTTCAAACATCATCTCAAATTTCATTGCTAATGTTTACAGCAATTTCAAAACAGGCTTTTGTCACCCAACAGTCGTCTCCAGGGCCGTAGCTAGCTTTTTTCGCTAGGGGGGCATTTTAAGCAGATGTCCTCAACGGACGTGGGCTTTGCCTTCAAGCACCGGTGCGGCCGGTTTTGCGGGGGACCCCCAGAAACATTTTGAAAATTAGAAGCTCTGAGATGCGATTTGAAGTCAATTTCCTTTGCTCTGAGACACGAATAATAATGATCTTTTATCCCATTTGATTTCGCTGAAAAAAATTTTTTTTGAACAATCGGCTGGGGGGGGGCATTTGCCCCCCCCCCCGTCCCTATGCTAGATACGGCCCTGGTCTCTCATTCAGGAGTTCTATCCGCAAATTTGCCTCTTGCTGTAGTAGCTCTTGTGTAGCAATTATTGCTCTTTGCGCCTTCAGTGTCTCCAGCAGAACTTCATGTTAGAGATTTAAGTTGTCCTGTTGGGTCTTATTGGCCTTATTGGTCTTGGCATCCTTCAGCAAAGCTTTAGCTGTTGCTTTGGTTGATCCTAAAAAAAGAGAAAAGCTTATTGAAAACATTAAGTAACTCATGAGATTCTTGGAACAATTTGAACAAAAAAATTAAATACATGTAATACCTGTGGCCTTTGGGAGTCCTGTCCTTGGCTTCTTGGATGATGGTGGCACTTCACTGTGTACGTCTTCTGTGAGAAAGATTCAATTTCCAATGTACGAATGACTATTAGGCCTACATCACAGGAAAATGAATTTGCACATATGACTCCGGAATGAGAGACAAATCCGGGAGACAAATGTTGGGAGACACTAGCCTTTCAACCATTATTAGTCATAATTTACATTTTATAATACACTGAATTTTGGCAATCCGTGATTTTCATCAAAAGAGAATTTCTTAAACCATCCTTAGAAAGAGTTGCAACTTATGTTATGCAACTCTTTCTAAGAGTTGCATAACATAAGTTGCAACTATTTAGCTCAAAAAATAGTTTCAGATGAATTCCATTTATTTCTCAAGTGTAAAGTAGTATGAGTCTCAGATAGGAAGCTCTGAATCTCACCTTCCAAAATTAAATACTGAATGCAGGGTTCAGTGGAGCAGGAGGCAACTGGTTCACTCGAAACAACTTGATCAGATGTGTCTGAAAGAAAGTAGAGCATGTAAAATGTGTCATTTGGCATCTGGGCCTATAGGCCTACCTATGTTGACAGAAAACTTGAATTTTCATGAGTTCATGCATTGCAGCTGGGTTTGTGACACTAGACAATGCATAATGAGATAATTCTTATGAAAGGGATTTTTTGTGCTGTGATATTGTATGCATATGTTTTTGGCATGCGTTTCTTAGTCATTGCTGCACTGTATAGAATACACTGAGAAATTTCCAGTTTAAAATAATATCACTTATGTAACATACTTTCGAAAAAAAGGATCACAAAATTAAACTACACACTTAACTTCCTTTTTTTAAACTTTAAAATAAATCACTGTCTGCTTCATTGGTCCATCAATATCACTTGGTGGGACAATCATTGATACTATACACATTTGATGTGATGGCATCCCATTGGTGGACTGAGCATGCCCAGTAAGCACGATAGCCAGTAGTTCTTGTAGAATGTGGCAGAGCTTTAGGAAAGTGGGATTAGATGGTAAGAATATAACTTGTAGATTCAGAAAGTTACGGAAATTTGGGTTGTCAACATGCAGGTGTTCTTTACTGGTCACATATTAAAATGGCTAGGCGCTAGATTGAGTCGCGAATGTGTCCGCCCGCCATGCACTGATGCACACACTGCATGCAGGTGAGTGACGCGGCGGCCTTGACCTTTGACTTGTTAGCTATTTGGGGCCGACAAGCAGACAATATTCGGGAAATACGAGTAGAAAAGTGGTTGTAATTCACAATATTCGATGAAAAAACACTCATACCTGCGGCCATAGGCTCTTCAAAAGAAATGCCGGACTCTGCTGCTGGTGCTACTGGCTTTGCTGTTGAGGCAGGCTGCTCAATTGCTGATTCCACATGTTCCAAAGTGGCAATAGGCCTTGGCCTAGGAGCAAGTTGAGTGCAAGCTGGCTGCTGTCCACCAATGGCCGTCTCAAATCCACCCCCAACTCCAACAAGGCTTGCATCCTTCTCAAATTTCTGTATGATACGTTGAAGAATGGGGTCTACTACTGGAGGGAGCTTGCCCCCACCTCCAGTGCCTTGAGAGTGCTGGCGTTGGCGTGAATATGCCTCCTTGGCTTTACTGAATAGCTGGGCCCATTCTCCTTAACAGCAGATGTGGTTCGATTAGCCACGCCAATAGCACTAATTTGCCTGGCAATCGTCTCCCACTTCTCCTTCTTCATTGAGGATGTCACTGATGACGAAAACTTAGCCCTCAACACGTTTAGCTCCTGCTCAACCAAATCCAGGAGGGGGTGCTTCTCGGTGACTGAGAAATTCACGCTTCTCTCCCTCTTGGGCTTTTTTTCAATCATGGGGCAGCCATTTTGGATTGGACAGGAAGTGACCAATTAGAGTGGGGAGTGATGGGTAATTTGCCTAGCAACTAACGTGAATCACTTTAACGATACCGTTAGTTGACGAAGTGGCTAACGATGATTTGTACAACTGAATTTTCTCGTTATGTTAGCTAACGTAATTTTTAGGACTTTAACGTAAAAAGTTAAATTAACGATACGTTAACTTGGGGATTTTTGAACAACCGGCCCCTGGTCTTAAAATTCCGGATAGAGAGTATATACATGTACTAAACCTAAAAGCTACATTAGGAAAACTAATGATTACTGTAGGCCTAAATAGCTGTGAAAATCTGCCGAACAAGATGCAAACTGTAGTTGGCCACCAAGGTTGTTTTTTATACTGTATCCGCGCCCCAATACCGTCCTGGGCGGGAAATCAGAGTAGGCGGCCGATTGTCATGTGGTCCGAGCTTAGTACGGCCAAGATACAGAATAGCACAAAATTGACACACAAAATGATATAAAACAAGAGGTCAATCTCCAGAATTCACGAATTTTCGACCCCAATCGGGGTCTTTTTCAAGTGGAACTTTACAATCTGAAACTCTAGAGTTTCAGATTGTAAAGTTCCACTTGAAAAAGACCCCGTTTGGGGTCGAAAATTCGTGAATTCTGGAGATTGACCTCTTGTTTTATAGATTCCCCCCACTCCGACATCCCACACGTCCGACGTCCCACAAATCCGACATCCCACAAGTCCGACATCTCACAAGTCTGACGTCCCGCAACTCCGATATCCCACATGTCCGAAGTACCACAAATCCGACATCCCACAAGTCCGAAGTACCATAAGTCCGAACTCCCAACCCCTTCTTGTCGGACTTATGGGATGTCGGACTTATATGGTACTTCGGACTTGTGATACCTTTCTCTGAACGTCGGACTTATGATACCTTTCTCTAAACGTCAGATTTATGGGATGTCGGACTTGTGGTGCTTCGGAATTGTGGTACATTTTGAAGTGATTTTTCCATTGTCGGACTTACGATACTTCGAACTTTTGGGATGTCGGACTTGTGAAGTGTCGGACTTATGGGGGGACACCGTTTTATAGCTTAGTACGGCCGGTATTGTATAGAAATTGCCGTCAAGCGAATAGGCCCTATTGGTATGCAACAGCAATTTTAGCATGTCAAAACTTCGCGGCGCTCTGGTGATTCACGGACTACATCAAGTCATGGTCTGATCATTTTACAACGAGGCCTGTTGCATACCAATAGGGCCTATTCGCTTGACGGCAATTTCTATACAATACCGGCCGTACTAAGCTCGGCCCACATGACAATCGTCCGCCTACTCTGATTTCCCGCCCAGGACGGTATTGGGGCGCGGGTACAGTATAATAAATATAGCTGGGGCAAGATACCTGACCATGAAATTGTAGTATAAACAGTCAAATGGGGTAAACATAATAGTGTAGGCCTACTGTCACAATATGATTGGACGTAGATAACTATTGGACGTTGGCATAAAGGAATCAACCATAAAGGTTCAACTGACAAATTTAGCATTTTATAAATGTGGGCAATATCCCTTTAAAACCCAACAGATTTGCATTCTGACGTTTCCATGTGATAGGCCCTTCTGCACATTCACTGCAAATTTTGTTGAATACCGACTAGTTGATCTTATGATACAAAAGGTCTGAATTAATGAGAACCCCACGAACGATGTGTGTTCAGGGTCATCGGTGTACATTTGAATAGGCTGACGTACATTTGTACATGGAACACTAATTGTGCTGAAAATAGTTCAGTTATCGTCAGAAATGGAATTCAAAGCATCATGTTGGCAGGTTCATGTACCTCTTCACCACAAAAAAAGTTGAAGCTCGTGCCTATTACGTAAAGCCAAAATTCAGGCAGTGAGAGACATCTGGTGGCAACACAGGAAGTGTATCCCTCAGTAAGCTCATCGTTCGCAGTTAAACCTTTATGGTTGATTCCTTTATGAC